>CAJHQQ010001753.1:0-83672 GCA_905132885.1 Moricandia moricandioides
CACATGGACACCAACAAGGTTTCCTTGCCCTATCTTCTTGAGGGAAACCGATCTTTACGATGGAATATTTCAGATACTAGAGAGTATGGGATTGCAATCTCTCCTTACAATGGAAGCACAGCCTCTATACGTGGAAGCTTCATGTCACTTTATCTCATCGTTAGAATTCTTCCGCCTTAGCGATGGACCACCAGATTCAAGGGCGGATTCAATTCAAGGTCAGAGGGAAGTTGTACAAGCTGAGTTACAAGGAAATCGACGACATTATGGGCTTCAAGGATGATAAGCGTAGCGATCTCCCTAGGAACTACAACATCCCCGATAAGGTCTGGCCTCTAATTGCAGGATTTGCTCATGACCCTCAGAGGAACAAGAACACCAATATCAGAAACCCTGTGGTCATATACTTTCATCGCATCTTGGGCAACACGCTCTTTGCTCGTCGAGAATCTGAGAATGTTTTGGACGATGAATTTACAATGATTGCCATGGCGCTTATACTATTGTTTGGGAAGGATGTGTTGTATAGATATGAGGAGGATATTTTCACAGGTTTTGGGAGAGTGGGCTTCTTCGTGAGGAGGCTAAAGTACTACCGGGGCTGGGCCTGGACTAACCATGATAGCACGCCTCAGCTGAGCATCGGCGGCTTCATTACACCACTACTGAAAGCTGCCGGAGTCACTCTTGATGGTGAAAGTCCTCAAGCACATTCGTACATGGATGGTCCTTACATGAAGCGGACCAAATATCTCTCGGGAATGTTTCAAGGCAAGCAAGTCTACTCATTCTACATTGATTTTGATCATACAGAGCTTGTCCTACCAAACCCGCGTGTCTGCATGGTTCGCAGCAAGTATAGCATCTCATTCGAAGTCCCGCAAGATCTGCAGCTCCGCCAACACGGTCCACTTGACATTGTGCCAAATTGCAGGAAAAATACTGCGAGACGCTCGACGGCTGGTCCATCTTCTTCTACTGCTGCTACCCCAGCACCTATTCCAGCATCTAGTTCACGAGCCACCCCTTAGATCGAAGAGGAAGAGGGAGCACTCTATGGACCACCCCGCTACTACTTCATGCCACATACTGGAGCCCTCCCGAAGGATCTTTTGTGAGATGCCCATGAATACATTGGGAAACTTGAGGGGTGGAACAGGATCCAGGACAGGGCCATCCACAAGTTGTCAGCGAAGTACAAAGCACTGAAGAAAACAGTAAAGAGGAACGCTGCAAACTCCGCCAAGTTCATGAAGAAAGTCACGGATGTTCTGGTTAGAGCAGGAATATGAGGTTGTAAAGTGGAGGAATTCATTATGGCTGAGACTTCTGCTCCAGGGCCTCGTCGACAACCTCGTCATGGGAAAGGGAGTACTAGCGCAGATTTTTCTCAGCTTCGTAAGAGGCGAAACCCTTCTCCTGCTCATGGAGATTCAGGAAATGAGTCCCCTTCTCTAGACACTTCCGACGACGAAGAAGAAGAAGGCTTTGAGGCAGGAAATGAGCGATACATGGCGGCAAGCAATGAAGACGAAGGCGACGAGGGAGGAAGTGGAAACGAGACAGACGAGGAGGTCACCGCCTCGGACTCAACATGAGGTATCTCCATACCTTTGCCACTGTACATATCCATTTTCTCATCATGCATTTTTGTTTTTTCGGTATCTCTCTTTCTCTTGATTACACAGAGACTGTGTTGTTCATGTTTAGGGGAGGTACCATGTCTAATCGTTTTTTTTCTTGTTTGCATAAGCATTTGAGGTTTGCACTGTACATATAAAAAAAATTCGAAAACAACAAAAAGAACCACGTAGTTGCATCATTTGCATCTTTAGGGCCGAGTCTAGAGCATATAGGTTGCATTCATATAGCATAGGGGACAATGACTAAACTAACCTTGCAAAGAACTCATGCTAAGAACTTAACTTGTAGTCGTGGCAAGTAGCTAGAGCATCCTTTGAAAGACTTGTAAACTTCGAGCCTTGAAAACTCCTCTTGAAACTTGTTTGATTGATGAAGCTTTCTTGTCCTTGAAATTAACTCCAATTTTACTTGAGTTAATGAACCTAATCTATCTTGCTTATGGGCTTTCCTTTTGCTTGATCATGGTTACCTCACACACATTTGAGTAAGTCTTATTCCTTTATACCAATCTTTGACAACTCAAGTGGCCATCTATCTTTAGATGGTTCTCCATACCCTCAACCCTACCTTCCTTTCTAGCTTTACTAATTTGTTGAGTGACATCTCTTCTGAAAGTTCAATATCTGCATAATGTTGAGAGTATTGGGAACGACAATGGTTGGTCCTCATTACTTGCTAGCTTTAAGAACTCATGATTGTCTAGCACATAGATTGAGTATTTCATCTTGGAGGGTTGAGACAAAAGTGAGTATAAAAAAAAAGATAAGATACTAGGGATCAAAGAAAAAGAAGAAGATTAGCTCAAGGAATATCGAAATAAGAAATCCCCTAAGTAAAGAAAGAAATTTCAAAAGAGTGGGGAATTTTAAAAAAAAGTGTGAGCTAAAGCTAAGAAAATGGTGGAATGATCCCTAGTAAGCAAAAGAAAAGATGAGAGTGTTCTTGGAGTTTTTGGGGGAGTGAAAGAGAGTTTGACATTGGAAATCATCAGTAGAGATTATTTTGTATCTAAGGAATGGGTAGAACAATGAGGATTGAGCATTGTAAGCATAAATTGTTCTCTTTCTTAGATATATTATGCATAATGTCGAACTACTTATTCTTGAGAGTAAACCACCATGAAAGAACTTGGTAACCTTCTTAATTCACAATAGCTTCAAGCCTTTTTCTCACCAAGCTAAATGATTAGGACCAATTTCCAATTTGAAAGAATACACTTATGATTATTTTCTAATGAATGTGGGAGTTGGTTGCTTAGCTTGTTTGTGTAGTCTTGATGATTAGTGTAGAAGATCAAGGAGTTGAGATAGGCCGAGAGAAATTAGAGTTTGATAAGTTCTTTGCTCTAGCTATTTGAAACAACTATGCAAGGGTATCATGTTGATGTCTAAGAAGAGTTCTTTTGGTAATGAGTTCCCACTTTCAAACCCCTCTACCTTGTTAATCTTGAGAATTTACTTGTGGACAAGTAAGGATCAAGTTTGGAGGAGTTGATGTCTTGCATATTTGCATTGTTTGAGTCATTATTCATTGTACATTTTTATCATTTGGACTATCATTTAGACATGTTTAGGCTGCATTTCATTGCATTTGTCTATATCAGGTGTTGGAGATCCTTGATGGTGAGTTTGAAGTCACTTGAGGCCAAGAAAGAGAAGTTTGAAGCATAAGCAAGCTTTTGCTGGCTAAGTGTCGTAGCGACCAGAGTGTAGCGACCAGGAAAGGTCGCTAGAAGAAGTTCTGGGAACCATAGCGACCACCATAGCGACCAGGAGAGGTCGCTAGAAGAAGTCTCGGGATCCGTAGCGACCACCATAGCGACCAGACGAGGCCGCTACCCCATCACCACACGACCAAGTGTTGTAGCAATTTTGGTGTAGCGACCAAGCAAGGTCGCTAGGCTTACTTGTTGGCACCGTAGCGACGTGCGTAGCGACAACAAGAGGTCGCTACGGCCCACAAGTTCTGTAGCGACATTTAGGTAGCGACCTAGCATGGTCGCTAAGGACGCATAAACTGTAATTTTCACGGGTTGATCCAAGTTTGTTGGGTTGACCAAGTTCGTTTTACAACTACTATATATACTCTTTAAACCTAATTTTAAGCTTAATCTGGTTTTTGTCAGAAAACAATTATTCTCTTGGTGAAAGATTCAACTTTGTTCTTCATTCTTAGTCTATCTTGTTAACATTGATTCAGATTCTTAATCACTAAGCATGATAAACTTTGAATCATCCATGATTTAAAGTTCATCATGTCTGTTAGTGAGTAGTTACTTTTAGGATTCATGGGTTAGGGTGATCTAGAGTGATTAGGTGATGATTTAGGATGTTTGGTGTTAAATCATTCATTTTCTAGGCATATTTCTTGTTCTTAATGCTAGATTAGACTTGATCACTTTAATCTAGACGCTTAGACATTTCATGTCCGAAAGGTGTTTGATGAATGTCGGAATCAAAGTGATATTTCTCCTTGCTTGCTTAACCAATGACAATTGGTGTTAGGGAAGCTTAGATAGTTAATAACTCGTTTTTAACGATTGCTTGATTTAACTGAACCAAAGGCATTTGATGTTTCGCAATTGATTGCAAATGAACTTCTATCTTGACAAAGAATTAGTTTGATAGTTGTGTCTACACTTCTAGGACTTGATTGTTCGATTGTGTTAATATCCTAAATTGGATCCTAGTCGCCCAATGTCAATATTCTTACCCATGGATTCCCCTGTCTAATTTGATTTAAACCTTAAGTTGTTTCCTTCATTCACTCATCAAAAATTTATTGCACTTAGATTAAGTTATACTTGTATTCTTATTGCCTAATGTTCACTTAGGATTGGATTGACACTCATCTATACTACTTTGATTAGGATAGAGTAAAATCATTTATTAGGATCCTGAAGAAAAGTCGGGAATCTTGACTTTTCTCCATTAACTAAAATTGACATTGCAAATTTTGGTTCCCACATCGTTCAGCTTTTTTGACCTTCCAGATGACAAAATTTTTTGGGTTCGTTTCTGACCTTCCACAAAGCATTTCATCTTGGCTTTGCAAAACTTCACATGACTGTGAAGAGCTTCAAATTTTCCATTCGGCTCAGTGTACACAGAATCCAAATTCTTATTGAAGTCTACACTCATCTTTTGTTGACCCACTAAGACCTTATCCAACATAGCTTCAATTTTTCTCTCTGAAGTTGCTGCAAGAGGAGTCTGATTAGTTGAGCCTCCATAGCTGCTTGCACATTGTTGTTACCCTGAAAAGGCTTCTAAGACTAGAACCTCTGATTGTACCCCTGAAAACCAGATCTATTGATGTAGTTCACATCCTTCTCCCTAGTTGGTTCCATAGTTTCAACCTCTTTCAAAATCCCGAGCAATCAGGTACCTCCAATCAATACCACAAAAGAAAATACCCAACATTTGAACCTCACTGAATCCATGGTGTAGATAGTATCTCTAGTAAGCTATGAATATGACCCAAGATGTCATGTATACCTCAGAAGGACCCTGAGAAAATATAGAGATTTTTTTATCTCAGTTCTTCAGACCTTGCATCATCAAAGATTTTTTTTTCAAAAATGCATTATTGGTGTCATCCAGGTACAGAGATCCTTGTTTATGTTGCTTGAGCTAGTAAGATGCATCCCCAGTAAGAGAGTATGGGAACAACTTGCATAATAGATAGTCTTCTGAGACACCATTCAGCTTGATGCTCGTCACTAAATCTTCAAATCGCTCTAGATTTTCCATAGGATGCTCATGAAGAAGACCATGAAAATGGTGTTGACCCACAAGAATGTAGTACACAGGTTTCAGCTCAAAGTCAATCCTCTATAATGGTGGAACTTGAATAGCAAACCTGTTAACATAGAACTTATCAGGCCTACTGTAATCTTTTAGTGTTTTTTGTCGAACAACTCTAGCATTCTCAGCAACAACAATTGTATCATGGATTAGAACACCATGTGCATCAATCTTTTGTCCAGCCTCATTCCTTGCATGACCCTCTTGGTCTTGTAGGACTCATTGTGCATAAGCCACTAACATGATCAAATTAACCAGGTTTGCAGATTTTCATAGGGTGTCGATCGCCACTGGTATGGTGTCACATGACACTTGTTTCGAGAGGTTTCGTTCGTCACTCGAAGGGTGCCGCTTGACACTCACTTCCTTTTTGCTCCATTTGTGTTTTCCAACTCCGAAAGCTCTTGATTTGAAAGGTTCAAACACTCATTTTCTTTGTTGCTTCTACTACTGCAATGCATGCAGCTAAAACATAAAAAAAAAAATAAGTAAACTAAAAAAAGACTAAATCCTAAACCTAGGGTCTGATTGACAAATTCTGTAGCTTTAATTTTACTGTTTTAGAAATAAAGCTGTAAAATTTTAGATGTGGCTGTAAATTTTAATGCTGAAGAATTTTTAAAAAGCATTATTGGTATACATCAACTGTAGATTAATATTATATGAATATATTCAACACCATATTATTAATTGATACGGAATTAAATTTGATTTTTATTTATTTTATTGAATAAATAGAGTAATAAATCTTTAAAAATCATAAAGAAGATTAATAATATTTAATTTTTTTGTAGAAGTTGTTTTTATAAAATACTTATGTGAGATTACTTTGTAAAAATCATATGAAAATATTTATTTATATGTATGTGAAATTTAGATCTTCAAAAAAAAATTATATTTATGCGACATATATGTATATTATATTATTACATAGTATTTGTTATGTCTAAGTGAAGTACATATGTATATATTTATATATAAATCTATATTAGTGGAATATATATTATATATATCAGAAATATATTATTGGAAGAAAGAGAACGTAAAAATAGAATATGTCATTAGAGAAAAGAGAATGTAGACAAAGAAAATATTTTTAAAAGCACTTGAAACAGTGCTGTAGAAAATATGCTTTCTAAAGCCATGAATTGAATTTGATGCTTGTTACGGCTGTGGGATCCAAATATGTAACCAAAGCTTGGTTGATTTAATTTTGGTGCTTTAGAAAGAAGCAAGGCTGTGTACAGCACTGACAACTGTAACCAATCACCCCCCCTCCCCCCCTAGTCTAATGGTGAATTAAGATTTCCCGAGGGCGACACCAAATTTTGATATGCTTAAATTTACCCTAGAAGCAACTATACAATTTCAGAGTGTCAGTTTTACTATTTAGGGTTCTAATCCACATAGGATGGATCACATAACAGACTTTACTTTCAGATTAAACTAGATCAATAATAATAAAGCAATAATAATAAAGCAGTAAAAGATAGAAAGTAAATCGGTTGTAAGATATATGGAGAAAGGTGTTAGAGTCAGAGAAACATCAAACACTTATCAGGGTTTTGAAAAAAAATTCTGATTTCAAATTAAATCATAATGCACAAATCAATCAACTTTCGCTGAAGAGATAATTTAATTACTAGAATCTCAAATTTCTTTGCAGATTCATTTGATTAAGGCAAGCATAACAATCATGTTTGATAAATTCACTAAATCCATAAACCAAATTTCTTAGCATATAGGTATTTATCTCATCAGTGATTAATTCAGGTAATCAATAATGTTTTCGCATCTACCAATTATCCTATGATCAAATTTCAGATTTTCAATCCAAATCTAGCATTAAGAACGATCTCTAACAATTCATTTTAGAAATTCATGATTCTTTTAAAAACCTTAAATCTAACTCGTATTTTACTCAGACATGATCAAAGAACATATAATCATAATCTAAATAAATTGCACATATAGATTAAGATAAGACATACTGGAGTTTGAAATCAATCTTTGAAAGAGTTCTGACTTGTCTCTCTAAATCTAAATTAAAGTGTAGCTTATGCAATTGGGTAGGTCTAAAACATGTTTAGGGCCATTTTGTGAATACTTAGACTTTTGGGCTAAACTTGTAATTTTTTGAAACTTCACTAAGCTCGTTGGATTTATCAACTTGGGATGGTGTCGTCTGATACTAAGGGTGGTGTCGATCAACACCATGTGTAAAGATCGACTCTAACTTGACGTTTTCAGCTCCAATTCTCTTGATGCTCTAAATTACTCTAGAATCTCCAAAGTATTTCCAAACATACCTTAACATTCAAAAATTTATAAATGACTCGAATTATATAATATAGACTCTAAAATAAGATTTATATCATGGAAAAAAGCCATAAAACTATAATATATCACAAGCTATAAGTAGCATGAATGACTTCCTACATTAATTATCCTCAACACTGATACAACAAGACACTCAGTCTTGTGTGAACCTGATATGATCCTAGGTGAGAGAATCACGTCCCCGAATGCTCTCCAACGATTGTGGTGATGAAAACAATGGATTGAGTTGATACTTCTAAGAGTTGCGGAAATGGCTCTTAGACTATCAGGTTTTGCTTTTAATGTATGGAAGATTCCGAAACTACACTAGACAAGCTTTGATCAAACAAGTTTCAGAGAATTCTTGGGTTTTTAGAAAAGAGTTTGAAGCTTTATTCAAAGATTTCGAGGGATATAAAGAGAAGAAGACTGTACATGCACAGCTTCTTGGAAACACACAAAATAATTAAAATAAAGACTAAGTTCAAACTTGAAAATAAGAAAAGACTCATGGTTTTTTCTTGCACGAAATTAGGATATAAAATGGGCATAAATTCACCAAGAGGCTTTTGTATAAGTGTTGTGTGCAAGCCACATTAAAAAACCCTGTTTGGAAAACCCAATGGGATGGATAAGCACACTCTAGACTGCCCTGGATAGTGTGTACGAGTTGATGAAGAGCTTGCTGGAATCTCGCTTGCTTGGACCTAGTCATTGGACCAAGTGGTATGCTTATGTCCTTGTCCTTTGTTTCCTCAGGTTCAAGCTGTTTATTAGCTCCATATTTGACTTCTTTAAGCTATGTTTCAAGCTGTTCCATTGCTTTCTAAGATCACATCATCCTCTCCCATTTGAGAAGAATTTGACCTCAAATTAGTTTCATCTGCACGATAAAGAACTAAATCAGTAACATTGAAGCTTGAACTCACATTATACTTACCTTGAAGATCCAGTTGATAGGCGTTGTTTTTGATCTTCCTAATGGCTTTTAAAGGATCATCTAATCTAGGCATGAGTTTGGATTTTCTTTCATTGGGAAATCTGTCTTTTCTTAGGTGTGTCCAAACTAGGTCTCCTTCTTCAAAGATCATTTCCTTTCTTCCTTTGTTAGCTTGCTTGGCATAGAGTTTGGTCTTGTTCTCTATGTTGATATGTGCCTTCTCATGTATCTGCTTAACAAGTTCAGCTTTCTTTTGTCCGTCCAAGCTAACTCTTTCACTTAAAGGTAAAGGCATTAGATCCAAAGGTGATAAAGGATTGAACCATAGACGATTTCAAATGGAGAGAATTTAGATGCAGAATGCTTAGCATGATTATAAGCAAATTCTACATGTAGCAAACATTGTTCCCAAGTTCTAAGGTTCTTTTTAATCAATACACGCAACAAGGTAGACAATTTCTTGTTGACAACTTCAGTTTGTCCATTAGACTGTGGATGACAAGTAGTAGAGAAACACAGTTTAGTCCCTAGCTTAGACCACAAAGTCTTCCAAAAGAAGCTAAGAAACTTGGTGTGTCTATCAGAAACAATTGTCCTAGGCATGCCATGAAGTCTAACAATCTCCTTAACGAACAAACTAGTAGGCCTGGGCATTCGGGTCCTCGGGTCGGGTCTTGTCGGGTTTGGGTCCTTCGGGTCTTAGATATTTTGACCCAGTAGGGTAATTAGAATTTGTCAGTTCGGGTTTGATTCGGGTCTTGTCGGGTCGGGGTCGGTGTGGGTCTTAGATGTGGGACCTGATAAACCTGAAGTGATAAATTGATCACTAAAGGTTATGTGCAAAGTTAGGGCCAAACTTCTTAGAAGTTTTGTCAAGATATAAGGAGTGTCTAGAATCTTATGCACTACTATATCAAGGTTCATGAAGGGTTTACAATAAAGGAGGAAGGCATGGGAGAAGTTTGGGAGCATTTGGTCGATGTGCAAAAAT
Source organism: Moricandia moricandioides (assembly GCA_905132885.1). NCBI lineage: Eukaryota > Viridiplantae > Streptophyta > Magnoliopsida > Brassicales > Brassicaceae > Moricandia > Moricandia moricandioides. The sequence goes on from CAJHQQ010001753.1 coordinate 9,701, forward strand.
AGGATGTCCGAGCCGTACGGTCGTACGGACTATACAGATCGTACGTACGAGGTCGACCCAGAAACTTGACATTCGACCAAATGATCATATTTTGGGTTTGTGCAAAGTTGGGGTGAAAAGTGTACAGACCAAACCCTAATCCGTAGACTCCCATGGTGAAACCTTGCATCCCAAGTTATGGAGGAGTTTTTGGGGAAGAAGAAGGTATTCGGATGGTATCAAAAGAGGATCAGGCCGGATAGTATCAAAAGAGGATCAGGCTGGATGGAATCAAAAGGGGATCAGGCGAGATGCTCTTGCCTAAGGATAAGGTTTAGGCTGGAAAGGAAAAGCAAGTTGGCCGGTCCACCTAGACTGGTCTATGGACAGGTTCATGAGCATTGGTGGCTCATTCCTAGCCAAGTTAACCTCTTGGACGCCCAGTAAGGGATAGGCTGTCCAAGCATATGAGAGCATATCTATTTGTTGACTTCACATGCTTGTCTTGATTTCTTGTAAACTCTTGTAACCTCATTTATCTATGTATATGGTGTAATGTCGAAATGAATAAGTAAGCTAATTGGGGGGGTTCTCCCCTTTCTTCTTCATAAACTCATACTCTAGACTCTTAATCATCTATTAATCTCCTTAGACTTTCACATAAACACTCTCACTTAATTTCTCTCTCAAATCGCCTAGTTCAAGCTCTAATCTCCCCCAATGGGGTTTCTCACACTCACACAACCAGAACCTCTGTAAAACTTTTATGGTATCAGAGCCAGGTTCATTAGAACCTGAGTTTCAAGCATCCGCAAACCCCACACTCATTTCTCAGCTCAAAACAAAACCTTGAAGACATATCCATCCGAGTTCAGTTTATGGAAGAAGATTGAAGCCATAGTGTGTTCTCCTTGTCTCTCAGTCGTGTTCTTGTATGTACCTGATGAAGAAGCCTTGTTGGAAGCAAAGGTGGATGGAGATGCGTTATGAACCTCATCTAGAATTGCCATGTCCAAGAGTCTATGTTCATCCGGTTTCAAAAGAAGATCATCCAAAAGAGGGCGAGCTGATAGTATGAAGAAAGGAGGGCTCTTTTGAGTAGGAGATACAAGAAGGTGGTCTTTGACTGAAGGAGAAAGAGGTGGGTGACGATCCAGACTCTCAGATCCAACAAAGTCATGACCTTTATGCCATTGGAAGTTCAAGGAATCAATTTGGTTCCTTGGTTATAAGCTATTACTGTCCCTTCTTGATATTGAGTGTGATAATGACTGGTTGTTGTGTTGTGTTGAGTTGAATAACCTGAGGATATTGTTTAAGAGTTCTAAAAGAAATAGACTTGCTTAGAATCTATCCCAGGATGCATAAGGAGACTTGTTTGGTGATTGAGAAAATGCTTAACCCCGATTCTAGTGAAGCTTGTTAGGGAGTTAGTAGTTGTTTAATCATGATTGCTGTCATGAAATGAAATCGCCTAAGGTTGTTGCATTGAGACTGATATTGTTTGATGATAATGAGGCTTAATCCCAGCTCTAAATGAATGTATGTTTGATGTTGATTAAAGTTATCTAAACTGGTTGCATTCATGAGTTAGAGACTGATTAAGGTTATTGCATATTATCATCTTGTTGCTGCCTTAAATTGATGCATCAGATTCATGTCAGATGCAGATTGAGGAGTTTTTTAAAATGCATAAGTAGCTTGTCTTGAATCTGATATAATCTTGCTTGTGCTTAGAGATATTGCTTGCAAAGATTAGAATTTGATAATGTCTGGTTTAATCTGTTGCAAAGCTTGAGACATTGGTGATCAAACTTGATGGTTAGTCAAGGTTTGATCCCAATGCGTGTGTCTTATATTGCTTGGAGTTTAAGTGATGTTTCAGGTTCACAAGGAGTGTTTCCAGTCCATCAGCAATCCAAATTCAAGAGGAAGGCAGTGCCCATTGTTAAAGCAATGGAGAGTGGTCGTTGGGGTGTGTGTGTGGACATACAAGGCGAGGTCATCACCTAAGTCTTGAGGAGACTGGTGACCTTAAGGCACTGGTGCTATAAGGAAGGGTTGATCAGTGGCTGTATGTGTAGTCCTTGGGATGTTGCACTCCTGATCTTAAAGCTCAATACGGCTCACTTCAAGCTTGGACCTAGACTCAATCCAAGCTTGAGGAGGGGAGTTAAGTGAGCCACCTAAATATCTTAAGCACAGTGACCTGTTTTCCTCCTTACCATTGCAAGAAAACTGAAGAAGGAGCCAACCGGGTCTAGGCAGTGGCATGTCTAGTCAAGAGATTGTTCAGAGCAGTCTTGGCTAGTATGAAGAAGGTTAATCTATCAATGCGGTGTGAGGTGGTTGAAGAGATAGTTGAGGGATCATCCAGCAGTCCATCAAGTTGGTGAGTGATGAAGGAAGGTTGCAATGGTTTATTCAGTCCGGATCATGAAACCATCAAACTGTCCAAGCTTGTTCCTTAAAGAGGTCTCAAGCTTGAGGGAGAGTGTTGAAGAGCTTCAAAGATCCGAGAGAGCTCTAGCAGTGAGGGGTTCAAGTGGCTGGTTCAAACAAGCCACTCGTCACCATTTAAACAAGGGAGTAAAACTTAACTTATCTTTATATACATTCATGATAAGTTTATCTCTTGAGGACTGATACACTTGTGGAATGATGTATCAGGTATTGGTAACTCTATCAAGGAATATATGGTGTGTATCCGAGCACTTGAACCTATCAGGAGGATAGCTGAAAGGAGGAGAGACCAAGACAGTATGAGTTGAAGAGTACCATGGCGTGAAACTCACTGAAGATGATCAAGGTTGTTTCCTAGCTTCTCTAAGATGGCTGTGAAGTCAGTTGAGAGGGAGAGACCCAAATCGGGTCTATGGAGAGGTCAAGTGAAGTTTGATCAGTGCGCAAGATGTGAAGATCATTGTTGCACCAGTTAGGCCATGGTCTAGAGTTCTTTGTGTCCAACCACACTGGTTTTTGATTAAAATATTTCTTGTTTTTAATCTAAAAAATGTAATAGCTGCGGAAAACTCATTTTTTCTGTGTTGGTGGGAAATTCATTTTTGGGTTCTAGCAGGAAAGCTTGTTTTGCGGTTTTGGTAGGAAAACTCGTTTTTTCAGTTTTGGCGGGAAAACTCATTTTCCGTTTTGGCAAGAAAACTCGTCTTTGCAGCTCTGGCAAGAAAAATCAATTTTAGGATTTTGGCAAAAAAATTGATTTGGCGGTTTTGGCGAAAAACTCGATATTATGGTTTTGGAGGGAAAAATCGATTTCGCGGCTATGGCGGGAAAACTCAATTTTACGGTTTTGGCGGAAAACTCATTTTTCAGGTTATGGCGGGAAAACTCATTTTTCAGGTTATGGCGGGAAAACTCGATTTTTGCGGTTATGGAGGAAAAACCCAATTTTTTGTTTTGGCTGAAAACTGAATTTTGTGGTTTTTGTGGGAATATTTGATTTTGTGGTTTTGGTGGGAAAACTCATTTTGCAGTTTTGGCGAGAAAACTCGATATTAAGATTTTGGTAGGAAATTTTGATTTTGCGGTTGTGACCAAAAAAATTGATTTTACAGTTTTGGCTGGAAAACTCAATTTTGCGGTTATGGTGGGAAAATTCAATTTTGCGGTTATGGCAGTAAGACTTGATTTTGTGGTTATATGACGGGAAAACTCAATTTTGCGGTTATGGCAATAAAACTCGATTTTGCGGTTATGGTAGTAAAACTCGATTTTGCGGTTATGGCGGGAAAGCTCGATTTTGTTGTTTTGACGGAAAAACTCAATTTTACTATTTTGGCAGGAAAAAAAACTGATTTTGCGATTGTGGCGGGAAAACTTGGCTTAAACAGGAAAATTCATTTTTTTCTACTTTGGTAGAAAAACTCATTTTTGGAAAATTAGATTTGGCAGAAAAATTTATTTTTGCGGTTTTGACGAAAAATCTTGTTTTTACTTTTTTGGCGAGAAAATTCAATTTTATAGTTTTAGAATAAAATTCAATTTTTAAATTTTAACCCTACATCAAAATATTGTTGTTTACAAAACAAACAAAAAATATATAATTATCTAATAGTTACGTTCCTATCAAAACTCTTTGCTTCTTTAACCAATCCTAAGTTGGCTTTAAATACTTTATAAATCTAATCTATTAAATTAGAGTTCTATGACTTTTTTATGTGTGATTTTTAGTTGGACCATCCTTTAAAAATTTATCAAAATATACATAACTTAATTATAGTATCTTTTCATATCTTCATATTTTATGTGAAATACAAATTAACAACTTTCTATTTAAAATTCTAACAAAATATTTTCAAAATCTTTAATTTCTTAATTAATTAATTTAAATTATCATCGAAATATGATTTGCAATTAAATTTAGTTCATTTTTAATTTAAAAGCAAAAAATTAAAAGTCTTATAAAATATTTTAATTATATTTTACTGATAATTAAAATTTAATTTAAATATTTGAGACTACCTATTTAAAAAAGATTTTTTTAGATTTTTCATACTCATTTTTATTTCAAATAAAAATAAAGATATTAATATGTATATATATATATAACCTATTTATTTAGGGTCCTATTTTTATCTACTACTAACAAGTCATAGTATGACCACTTCAAAAATTAGTTAATATGAAATATTTGATTATTTGCATTAAATATAAACTAACTCTAGATTTGAATTTTACTTTTTTAATTATAACAAAAGCTGTTGAGAAAGAATCTAACAAAATCTTACTTAAAAGGCTAAATATTTTTAGAAAATAACACATTAATAAATTTCATAATTAGTAATATAATATTATTTATAAATCAATGTTAACTAATATTTTATTATAAAACAATAAAATAAAAATTATATATTATTTTTTATAAATTCTATAAATACATTCTACATTATATAAAAATAGCAGTGCTACATGAATTAAATATGATAAAACTATATTAAATAGGTAATTTAACAATTTTTAATTTTTTAATTTTTCACTTAAATAAATTTTCACTCATGAGTAAAATGGGTTAAAATTCGTAAACTATATAATATTTTAAACAAAATAAATGTATTAACATAGGTTAAACTTATATATCTACAACTTTTCATTTATTATTAAACTCTCAAGAATATATTGTTTAAAAATGTTTGTATACAAAAATATAATAGTATATAATAAACTTTAGTTCATATACTATTTAAAAATACATTATTAGAAAACTATGAAATTTTAGTACTTCATTTAAAATATTAATGACAAATAAAATTTTAATTGTAATTTTATTTTTATTTTAATTATAACAAACTCTATTGAGAAATTTTTAAAATAATACCAAAAATTCAAATATTTTATTTATAAAATAATAGATTAGATGTGGTCACAAAATGTTTTTCTAAATTCATTTAATGTTCCAAACTCAAAATAGTTGTGTAATTTTGCAAAGTTTTCTTGACAAAATATAAAATTTTGAAATAAATATTTAAGCTCAAAATCGTAATATTGAAAATTAAAATAAAATAAAATCATAGATAATAAAAAATAAATTTTTGAAATGCACCACAAAAAAATATTTATATATGTTGTAAAAATTAAATCAATCTAATATTTTGAAGTCATAATTTTAAAAAAAAATAAACTTAATATCATAACATCCAAAAAATATCCTATATCAATAAATTTACTAAAATAATATAATAGATACTATTATATATAAAATTTACTAAAAAGTTAGAGCTATATTATTTAAACAAAACAGTTTTTTACTTATAAATCCCGTAAAATAATAAAATGATACATGTTAAAGTATATTTTCTTATAGACAACATGTAAATAGAAATGATCTTAAATATATTTATTTTATATAATATAAATAAATAAAATTTAAAATATATTATATGCAAAATTTATAAATTAAATAAAAAACATTTTATAAAAAATATCTCTCTTTGATTATTTCATATGGCTACTTTATTGGACCTAACTCGAAAATATATTAGTAAGTAATAAAAATTAATAAAAAATTAAAATGTTTTAAACAAATCACTATATATTAACAATATTGAATCAGAAATATAAACTGTAATATTATAGATTTACACAATATAACGCTAAAAAAAAATTATATATTTATATCATTTGTAATAATATCTAATACATTTATAAAATAGAAAAATATCTTCAGAGACGTGCGGGTTGAAATCTAGTAATACATTAATATTAGGGCTCTTAAATTATTTGGATAAGATGGGTCAACCATGTGAGAACCCTATGTAACATCCCTATCCCTTAGTTAGAAGTGCAAAGTTTTCAAAGAAGTCTAAATCGGGTGGATTAGAGTTTTGTTGAAAGTCTGCTTCTTCTGGTGTAGCTCTTCTCCTAACCTCCTAGCATTGGAACACGTTATTATTGTTCCTATGGTCTTGATTACTAGAGAGTAATTTCAATATACAGTAACTAGAGAGTATAAATATGATATTTTCTGTGTTGTGCGTTTTGCATGTATAAACGAGTACAAGTGTATCTTTTAATAGTTCTTAAGAAATTATTCTCCTAAAAATAGTTTATCAGCCACTTATTCTGATTATTGTTTTGAATGTGATTCGAATATTATTGAAATTCTTGCCAAGTAAATTTTACTCATCTTATTTTTAAGTTTTACTAGATATTTGACCGCAATTCTACGGATAGTTAATGTATACTCCCTCCGTTTCATATTAAGTGTCGTTTTAGGAAATTTTTTTTGTTACAAAATAAGTGTCGTTTTCGACTTTCGATGTAAAATTTATTTATTTTATGTTGCAGTTTATTTTTCTATTGGTTAAAATATGGTTAGATGTATAGGTAATTGTGTTTTTATATAGAAAATATGTAAAATTAATTATTTTTTTAATCCGTGTGCAAAAACTTAAAGTGACATTTATAATGAAACAGAGGGAGTATTATGTTACAATGTTATAATTTTGAATAATAATTAAAATTTTAAAATTTTAATTTTTAACTTCAAATAGTTAGATAATTATAAATTTCAGTATATTTTTTTAGAGAAGTTTTGAAATTTAGATAGTTTAGGAGTAAAAATATAAGTCATTAATTTTTTTTCTCTTACATAAAATCAATATTATAATTAGTTCAAGTAATTATTTGTAAAATTACTTTTAATTTATTTTTATTTTTTGTGTAAATCCAAAATGATGGTCGGAAACTTATATAGCTCCGAAGAATGTTTTGCTTTACTATATTTTTGACTTGTTAGATGATTTCAACAAATTATGTGAACTAATTATAATATTGATTTAATGTAAGAGAAAGATGGAAGAATTAAAACAAAATAAATAAGTAAAACAAAGCAACAAAACATAAAACTAAAGGGTTTTTAGTAATTAAACCCCTCAACTAAAGATGAATCGTAAAATAAACCCTCAACTAAAAATCTTACGAAAAAAACCCTCAACTTTAGTTTTGTTAACGTATGTTACCCTTCGTCTAAAATTCCGTCACGAAAGGTGACATATGTTAAAGGTTTATAAGTTGAGGGTTTATAATCATGAAAACTTAGTTGAAAGGTTTTTTTACGATTCAAAAATAGTTGAGGGTTTTTATCACTAAAGCACATTAAATGTTTTAAAAGCTTTATTATCATTTATGTATTGTTTAAAGTTGATTTATAAGCCTTTAAAACTAATTTATAAATGTTTATACATTATTTTATCAATTTTATAACCAATTTATAAAATTCATAAATATTTTAATATTTTTACAAATGATTAATAAGGTTTAGTGTCGGTCCGAACATTGTATGAGTTGGAAGCTAAATGTTTTTTCTGGACCTATAAATTAACAAAATTTATAGAACACATGGGAATAAACCCTCAACTTATAAACCATTAACATATGTCACCCTTCGTGACGGAATTTTAGACGGAGGGTAACATACGTTAACGAGACTAAAGTTGAAGGTTTATTTTGTAAGATTTTTAGTTAAGGGTTTATTTTACGATTCATCTTTAGTTGAGAGGTTTAATTACTAAAAACCCAAAACTAAATAACAATCTATTACCTGAACTAATTATAATATTGATTATTTCTAAGTTATTAAAATATAAAAGTTGCAGATAATTGATTGAAGAGTTACTTTTTATTTTAGTAGGTAAAAATAAAGGGTTAATTTGCAAGATAGCCATATTGGAAAGAAAATTAAGGAAGTAACCATACCTTGGAAATTGTGAACATTTGAGATATACTTAGACATTTCTCTCCTTGTTGCGCGTGGGTATGTTTAACCAATATCCAAATACTATTCTATTTGTTGTGTATCATGTAGAATATAACTATATATAGAGAGAGAGGAAAGGGAGGGAGCGAGAGGGAAAGAGAGAGAGGGTGAGGGTGATGGTGAGGGTGAGAGAGAGAGAGAGAGAGAGAGAGAGAGAGAGTGTGAGGGAGAAAGAGAGAGAGAGGGTGAGGGTGAGGGTGAGGGGGAGAGAGAGAGAGAGAGAGAGAGAGAGAGAGAGAGAGAGAGAGAGAGGGTGAGGGTGAGGGTGAGGGTGAGGGTGAGGGAGAGAGAGAGAGAGAGAGAGAGAGAGAGAGAGAGAGAGAGAGAGAGAGAGAGAGAGAGAGAGAGAGAGAGAGAGAGAGAGAGAGAGAGAGAGAGAGAGAGAGAGAGAGAGAGAGAGAGAGAGAGAGGGAGAGAGGGAGAGAGGGAGAGAGGGAGAGAGGGAGAGGGAGAGAGAGAGAGAGAAAGAGAGGGAGGGAGAGAGAGAGAGGGGGAGGGAGGGAGGGGGGGAGAGGGAGGGAGGGAGAGAGGGGAAGAGAGAGGGAGAGAGAGGGGGAGAGAGGGAGAGAGAAGAGAGATTGTATATAATATTTCTATTCTATGTTTCCAAATAAAATAGAACAAAACAAAATTATATCTCATTTGAAAAAAAATCTAGCTATACTATCTAAATGTGTAAGATAGTATAGATTTAAAATCAAGTATATGTAATATTATATAAAATCTGATAAAATATATGTTTGTTTTGAAAATTTCAAATCATGTTATGTATAGAAAAAACTGTATGTTTTTAATATATAAAACATAAAGTTTAATAATTGTTCAAACAAAAAGTAAAAGCATTTAAAAGTTGATGGGGAAAACCAATTTGTAAAAAAAAAAAAGAAAAAACATTGTTTTTATGTGTACATGTGCGTCTGTGAAGAGGAGATAATATAGCAATTATTGTATAATATAGATGGTGTATTATAGCCTAAATTTTCATATGGTCATCTAGTGAATTAATGTTTTTCTTTTGGTTATACACTCAAATTTCCCTTACAAAAATAAATAACAATCTAAAATCATCAACTATTAAATTTGTAACATTTTTTAAGATTTCAACACTGAACGTAAATGTAACCAAAAAATACTTAATAAATTTTCTTTTTAATATATAATAAAAATGTGATATATACTTATATGTTATATAAATCCTTATAAATATAATTTATAAAATATAAATATATTTATAACCATTAATAAATAATTATTTATAAATTTTATAAGCTTTTGTGGTTCACCTGGTTTACAAATCTTCGATTGCATGACTTAATACTATAATCATCCTTAAAAAAACATATTTAGATCTTATTAAGATACTTCAATCTAAAAGTTGAATATAGTTAATTTTATAGTTAATTTTTATTTTAGAATTGATAAAAATAAATAAAATCTATCCCATCAGACCTATAACATTCTTTACAATTTCACTTATAAGCTCAGTAACAAAAGTCACTGACTTGGTGTTACTATATAATAAGAAATGTGAAATACTTATATATGATTTACAAATCATTATAATATAAAATTATTCAATTATAAATATTGTTAAATAATTTACAAATGGTTTTATAAAATTTTATAAGTCTTATAAATGAATTTTATAAATCTTTATAAATGATTTAATAAAAGACTTATAACTGATTTAGAAATTCTAATAAAATGATTTTTTAAGCAAGAATTGTTTTTAAAAAAATTATTATAAATAATTTCAGAATTTTTATAAATGATTTATAAATTATGTGTGGTCTTTAAAAACATAAAAATTTATAATAATTCCTTACTTACAAATCTAATTATTTATATAAGACTATACAACCATTATATTTGTTTCTATAAAAAGTATTAAAGTATTTTATATAATTATATATAAATAGTTAATAAAATAAACAAATTAATGAAACATTATGTATTCTTTCTATAATTTTACAATTAGTTACCATATATCGTTATTTGTAATATTACTTGTGTTATTGGTAACTTGTATTATTTAATTCTATAGTTACCTTTTATTTTTTTGATCAGATTAAAATGAATAATTAATAAATTTCATCAACCAATCAAATAATAACAATTTTTAAAAATTTCACCTATGAGCGATACATAAGCAAAACTCAGTTAAGTGATTTCTCAATTAGTATATAGTAGGATTCTTGTCAGTTAACGACTGTTTATACTACGTCACCAGTCTTATGTCTGATCATTAATTTATATTCTCGTGTATTGTGGTTTTGGCAGAAAAATTAAATTTTGTTGTTTTGACGATAAATGCTTTTCTGTTTTTTACAGGAAAATATCCTTTTATTGTTTTGAGAAAAAAAGCTGAATTTGCAGTTTTATCGGAAAAACGTAATTTTCCGTTTTTGTGGAAAACTTGAATTCAAATTTTTGTAAAAATGATTTTATAGTATTGAGGAAAACATAATTTCACTATTTTATATATATATATAAGACTATAGTTAATATAAACTACTTATTTATATATATATTTATATTGAAGGGTATGTAAGTGTTGTGAATTTTGAAATGCAGATGGTACCTCTAAACCCTACATTTTTGCCATTTCAAATATTTAGATTTTTTAGATGCTGTAAATTTTACATCCACATAAAACATCTAAATATTAATGCAATTATGTCCAAACAAACAACATCTAAAAATCTTCTACTAATACAATTCCAATAGTATCAACACTTCTTTTCTTCTTCTAAAATCAACATATATCGAGTATGAAAAATTTCGTAAAAATTTCTTACAAATATAAGTGAACGGTATGGACCAAAATCAATTAAATAATTTGACTTTAATATAAGGGTTTTTAGTAATTAAAGCCCTCAACTAAAGATGAATCGTAAAATAAACCATCAATTAAAAATCTTACGAAAAACGTTTAACTTTAGTTTTCTTAACGTATGTTACCCTCCGTCTAAAATTCCGTCACGGAGGGTGATATGTGTTAAAGGTTTATAAGTTGAGGGTTTATAATCCTGAAAACTTAGTTGAAAGGTTTTTTACGATTCAAAAATAGTTGAGGGTTTTTATCACTAAAGCACATTAAGTGTTTTAAAAGCTTTATTATCATTTATATATTGTTTAAAATTGATTTATAAGCCTTTAAAACTAATTTATAAATTTTTATACATTATTTTATCAATTTTATAACCAATTTATAAAATTCAGAAATATTTTAATATTTTTAAAAATGATTAATAAGGTTTAGTGCCGGTCTGAACATTGTATGAGTTGGAAGCTAAATTTTTTTCTGGACCTATAAATTAATAAAATTCATAGAACACATGGGAATAAAAAAATTAAAGTAGAGAGAATATATAAACTTGACCACGTCTGCATTTTTAATGAACATCTAGACCAATTTGCTAAGAGATATTCTTAAGAAAAATGGTCGATAATTTACTTATTCATAAGAATAACTGTCATTTTTGTTTAAATATTCATAAGTAAATAATTAATTATCGGCCATTTTTATTAAGAACATCCCTTAGCAAAATTAGTTTTGGATGTTCATTAACAATGCAGAGATAGTCAGTTCAAATACTTCTCTCTACTTTAATTTTTTATTCATGTGTTTTCTATGAATTTTATTAATTTATAGGTCCAAGAAAAAAATTTAGCTCCAACCCATACAATGTCCGGACCGGCATTGAGTCTTATCAATTATTTATTGAAATATTTATATTTTTTTATAAATTGGTTATAAAATTAATAAAATATTTATAAATTAGTTTTAAAGGCTTATAAGTAAATTTATAAAAAAAATGAGTAAATGATAATAAAGCTTTTAAAAATTTTAATAAGTTTTACTGATAGAAACCCTCAACTATTTTTGAATCGTAAGAAAACCCCTCAACTAATTTTTTTAGGATTATAAAACCTCAACTTATAAACCGTTAACATATGTCACCCTTCGTGACGGAATTTTAGACGGAGGGTAACATACGTTAACGGAACTAAAGTTGAGGGTTTATTTTGTAAGATTTTTAGTTGAGGGTTTATTTTACAATTCATCTTTAGTTAGAGGTTTAATTACTAAAAACCTTTTATTTTACTAAAGAAATTATTTTAGTTTTAATTGGCGGAAAATTACGTAGACAGAAACAAAATTCAAAAGATATGTTTTTGTGATCAATAATAACTTATATAAAAATTAAAAAAATGTATTACATTTATTATCACTTAATATTTCACTCCATATAATTTTTTTACTAAATTAAAAATTATTTATATTTCACTTAATTTAGCCAAACACATAGGAAAAAAGTCTTTTTATTAGTTTATAAATTCAATTAGACATGAATATTGGTTATCCATTTAGATACGGGTTGTTCTTCTTGGGTACCGTTTTTTTTTTGAAATTAGGCCCCAAATGAATATTATAAATTTATGTGTGGTTTTGAGTTGGGTCTTTCTGGGTTTGGTTTGAAAGAATTCGGTTATGTTGTATTAGGAACCTAAAAATATCTAAATAACAAATGTATCTGAAACATGTTCGGATATTTGTACCAAAAATAACTATATTACTCGATTCAGTCCAAGTCTTTTGAATATAATTAGCTATATTACAACACATCTAAAATATATATTCTATTAATTTAGGATCCTATTTTTATCTACTACTAACAAATCATAGTAGGATCAATTAAAAAATCAGTTAATATGACATATTTGATTATTTACATTAATAATAAACCAACCCTCAATTTAAATTTTATTTTTTAATTATAACAAAATCTGTTGAGAAAGAATCTCACAAAATATTACTTAAAATTTTAATTTTTTTTAGAAAATAACACATTAATAAATTTCGTAATTAGTAATATAATATTATTATAAATCAATATTAACTAAGATTTTATTATAAATCAAGAAAATAAAAATTCTATACTGTTTTTTATAAATTCTATAAATATATTATGGATTATATAAAAATAGCAGTGCTACATGAATTAAATATGATAAAATTATATTAAATAGGTAATTTTAAAAATTTTAAATTTCTAAATTTTTCATTTAAATAAATTATCACTCATAATTAAAATAGGTTAAATTTTGTAAACTATATAATATTTTTATACAAAATAAATGTATTAACATAGGTTAAACTTATATATATATATATATACTTCTTTTTATTTATTTTGAAACTCTCAACAATATATTATATGAAAATGTTTGTATACAAAAATATAATAGTATATAATAAACTTTAGTTCATATACTATTTAAAAATATGTTATTAGAAAACTATGAAATTTTAGTAATTCATTTAAAATATTAATGAAAAATACAATTTTAATTTTAAATTTATTTTTATTTTAATTATAACAAAATTTATTGATTATTTATTTTAAAATAGTACCAAAAATTAAAATATTTTATTTATAAAATAATAGATTAGATGTATCACAAAAAAAACTCAAAATTCATTTAATTTTCCAAACTCAAAAATAGTTGTGTAATTTTGCAAAGTTTTCTTGACAAAATATAAAAATTTGAAAATAAATGTTTAAACTTAAAATCATAATATTGAAAATTTTAAAATATATAATCATAGATAATAAAAATAACTTTTTGAAATGCATCACGAAAAAACTATTTATATATGTTGTAAAAATTAAAGCAATCTAATATTATGAAATCTTAATTTTAAAAAAATAAAGCATAATATCATAAGATCCAAAAAATATCTTATATCAATAAAATTTACAAAAAGAATATGATAGAAAATACTATGTATAAAATTTACTAAAAAATAAGGCTATATTATTTAAACAAAATAAATCTAGTAAAATACTAAAATGATAAATGTTAAAGTATATTTTCTATACACAAAATATAAATAGAAATGATCTTAAATATGTTTATTTTATGTAATATAAATAAATAAAATTTAAAATTTATTATATTCAAAATTTATAAATTAAAGAAAAAAACATATTATGAAATAGGTTCTCTATTTGATTATTGCATATGGTTATTTTATTGTACCTAACTTGAAAATATAAAAATTAATAACAAAGTAAAATGTTTTAAACAAATCACTATATATTAATAATATTGAATAAAAAAATATAAACAATAATATTATAGATTTACACAATATAAAACACTTAAATATAAATTATATATATATAACATTTTTAATAATATCTAATACATTTTTTGAAATCGAAAAATATCTGCACGGGCGTGCGGGTTAAAATCTAGTATAACATTAATAATGAAAAACAAATATCAATGTATAAAAATTAAGAACCAATATTCTCTCGGATGCACAGATCAATCTCTAGTATTTGATTAAGATTGCAACATAATGTAATTTAACTCAATCTCATATTTAGTTTTTCATTCATCTACATGAGAAATAGATTTAGAACGTTATCAATAAATGTAAACAAAAATAATAATCATTTGACTATTTTAAATATTTATATATGTATATAAAATCACCTAGTACTAATTAAATCTATACATAACAGCTGATTATCTGCATAACATAAATATTCTCCTCAGTGTTAATTTTTTTAAAAGAAAAATTGAATTAAAATACCAAAAAATTATTATTACTTTCCAAATTGTTATTGTTAGTCAACCCCTTAACCCATTCTCCACCTTTTTCACATTTGGTCTTCATATCAGTATTACTATTATTATCCTTCTGTTTCTCACGTTCTTCTCGTGCAACAAAAATCTCTTGGACAATATTCTCCACATCCATTTTCGTATTTCCATCTTTACCCATATCACCCCCATCATCGAGCGCTGGAATATACGGCGGTCTAGAAACCAATAGCACTTTCTCCCAATCTACTCCTCTGAAGAATTCATGACCCTTGATTTCTTCAAGGCTAATCCTACGGCTAGGATCTTTCTCCAACAACCTTCTAATCAGATCTCGCAACGACGTCGTTTCGCCGACAAGATTCGGCGGTTTAGTTAAAATCTGGAAAAACGTTTCTTTCCGGTTCGATCCTCTAAACGGCGTCGTCCCATACAGCATCTCGTACAGAACCACACCTAACGACCACCAATCGACGGCGAAATCGTGACCTCCTCCGGTAATAACCTCCGGCGAGACATACTCCTCTGTTCCGACGAAGGAGTTCGACTTCTCTCCTGAAGAATCTGACACGGCCAATGTTGATGACGATGATGATGATAAGCGCATCGAGTTCGATTCTCTTTCCGACGAGATTCCCGAGCTGCAGAAACTAGCGAATCGGAAGAGACGTTTCTTCCTCCTACCCGGCGACGGAATTGTTGCCGTGGATGGCGACGGTGACGGGGTTCTCGGAGGGAGATTCGTTGAGAGATCGAAATCCACGAGCATTAAATGTCCATTATCTTGGATCATCACATTATCTGGCTTCAGATCTCTGTAAACGATTCCTTGATTATGCAAATATTCGAACGCGAGAACAAGCTCCGCCGCGTAGAATCTGAAATCAAACCGGGTAATTTAGCAACGACCGAGATTGATTATATTACAAACCAAATTTGATCAATAATAATTACCTGATGATCTCGTCGGAGAACATGCTTTCGGATTGCATAATCCTGAGGGAATTGAGATTTTTACCGGGGCAATAATCGATCGCATAGCCGATTACTTTATCTGTTGATATTACACCGTGAAGAGAAGGGAAGAGAGGATGGTCGAATCTGCTCAATACTTCTTGCTCGAAACTCACGCGCTTGTACTCATCGTTCTTTGTGGTCTTCTTCTTTTTCTCGATCGCTTCTCTAAGTATAACCTTCAAAGCAAGCAGTTTATCATCTTCATTGTCTTTAACCAAGAACACAACCCCTTTTGCGCCACGGCCAAGCAATGACAGGACCTCTAGTCGATTAAAATCCAGATTCAGGCTCTGCATCGGAGAAGTTCTAGAAACGCCGAGATTTTAGGACCGTCGACAGATTTGTTTTTCTTATTCTCTCTCTTGAATCTGTGGTAGTTGGCGACAACTTCTTATTATAAAAGAAAATAAATAAAGGTCTTAATACTGTTTTGATTTCTCGCCTTGCCTTGCCGGGGAAGATTTCAAATTGGTAATGTAAAAAAGAAAATTAAAAAGTCAGAAAAGAGAAACGAAAAATCGCATGAGATTCGTTGCCATGCGTTTGACCAAGTTA
The DNA here is from genome assembly GCA_905132885.1 of Moricandia moricandioides. Classification (NCBI taxonomy): domain Eukaryota; kingdom Viridiplantae; phylum Streptophyta; class Magnoliopsida; order Brassicales; family Brassicaceae; genus Moricandia; species Moricandia moricandioides. The sequence continues at coordinate 26,148 of CAJHQQ010001753.1, forward strand.
AGTATTTGAGATCAGAAACTATTTAAAAAGAATAAATATATGCTTTATTAGTGGTTAAGACCGAATGTTCCCCGTTGTGTCTGAAACAAACACGTTCTGCTTCTAGAGATGTAACGTCATGAATGACGTTTTTCGTGGAGTCGAAAGCATCTGGAAAGCGTGGAAAAGGGAAAATTCGGTTACCTTTGAAGACGCGGCGGCCTCCGAGCGTAGAAGGTATGACCTGCCAATTTTTTTTAACAATGATTCTATTACTCAAACTTGAATTGGTTTACGTAACTACACCGAAATAAAATAACCATTATAATAAATTTTTTTATCAAAAAATCTTGTAGTCTTAGATAAAGAGTCCAAAATTTCATTTTACGTTCTTGGGATATGATATATCTTGAAGTCCCAATTCGGTTGCAAAAATTTACCATGCGTGAGGCTCTTTTATCATCGTGATCTGATCTTTGCAATCTGTCCCAAAGCTCTGGTATATTGAATAATGTAACATACTCTCCATTGCCTTTCGCAATATTTTGACTTCTAAAAATAAAGCAGTTCCCCGCTGTAAATTTCGCGTCCCCATAAGTTGAATATTTCTCAAATTATTCATCCAAACTTAACCGCAACTACTAAACTATATTGTAGAAGTCCATGAACCATCCAACATGTAGATATTATTTAAGCTTATGACTTGGGATTCCACAATACTATGCTCTTGTAGAATGGGATTACCATCTCATTTGCGTTAAACCAGGCTTGACATTCACTTTCTGGATATAAAACTTGCTCCAAAGGATCCATGTATATCTCTTTAAAGATTTATCATTTCGAACCTTCCAAATATACCAAATTATCCAGGGATAAGAATTCTTGTCTAATTCTAGTTTGACAATGCTATTCTTCTCTAGAAAAGGTAATCCATATGGGCATAAGTACTTGATAGCGGAAAGATGTTAGTGCTAGATGCATGGTGTTGCTGATAGAGCCCATGCTTGCAAAACTGGATGACATTTGAATATGGCATGACTAACAGTTTCTTTTGGTTCACCACATCGAGGACAATAATTATCACATCTCGTATTACATCATATCAAGTTTCTCTTTGTTGCCACATGTCATGTTATTAGTTGCCACATAAGATGACATATCTTTTGAGGTGCTTTTATTCTCCAAACAAAGGCTTGGATCTTATTATAATGGGTTCTAGGATCTCCATCTCTTCCTTAGTTCTCAATCAATTTTGTGTTACCAAGTATCTTGATTTAACCGTGTATTGACCATTCTTTGTGTAATTCCAGCATAATGTATTACAACGATGAGTTGAGCTTGTGGCTAAACTTTGAATTAGAGGTATGTCATCAAAGACAACATAATTCTCTAGTAATTCAACATCCCATTTCTTTGATTCTCCATTTATAAGGTTGCTAACTTGCATTGTTGGGTGCAACACAAAGGCATAAAGTCAGACCGGTCTAGATAGTGTGGTAGGGATCCAAGGATCCTCCCACGAATTAGCCTCATATCCATAATGGATTTTTTTTCTAATTCCCAATAGTAGAAGTTTTCATGCCGTTGAAATACTAGTCCACACATAGGATGAATTGTTTTACAGAACTTATTCGCAAAGACGAGCTCATTCTGTAGTATTTTTCCCTCAACTCGAGCCAATAATTAATTAGAGTATTGGACAAGTCACCATAGTTATTTTTCTAATAAATCCAGATTAAACTCATTGATCATACGGAAACCAATCATGCCCCTCTTCTCTTGGTAAGCAGAGCTTTTCCAATTTTGCCCAGTGAATTTCTCTGTTTGGTAGAATTTGGCTCTACCAGAATTGTGCAATGACACTTGCGATATTTTGACATACCTCCAGTGAGAGCAAGAAGCTAGACATAACATATGTCGGAAGAGCTAACAATATAAACAAAATTAGAACTTGTTTTCCTCCTTTTGATAGCCATTTACTCATCCATCCATTCAGTTTATTCATTAGTTTGTCCTTGAGGAATACAAATAGCTTACATTTGGAGCCACTGATATTTTTTGGAATTCCTAAGTATGTCCCCTTTCCTCCTTAGTTCTAGATCCCAAGGATATCTTTAATTTGTTTTCTAACATCTCCACTAACCCTCTTACCACAGAGTTAAGAGGATTTTTCAAAGTTGATACATTTTCCGGATGCTTGTCCATATTTCCCGACTACTTTCATAACTTCTTTACATTCACAGGGCTCTGTATTACAGAAGAAAATGTTATCATCAGCAAAGAGAAATTTAGATACCGAGGGACAAGCGTGTGTAACACGCATCCCTGTTATCTTCCCTTGGTGCTCTGCATAATTAAGAAGGCTAACGAGCGCTTTCGTACATTAAATCAAAATGAAAAGAGAAAAATGATCTCCTTGACATATAACTCTTTCCAGAATAATATTTCGCCTTGTTTGATCATTCAAAAGTACCTTGTACTTAAGAGAAGTGATGCAACACATTATCCAGCCAATCCAAGTGTCCAAGAATCCCATTTTCCGCATAATTGCTTCGATGAACGACCACTCCATCTTATCATATGCTTTACTCATATCCGTCTTAATGGTCGTCCTTGTAGTTCTTCCACTTGGTTTTTTTCGCAATGCATGGAACATTTCATGAGCAATCATAATATTATCTGTAATCTGTCTTTCAGAAACAAAATTTGACTGAGTTTCTAAGATTCGGTCTGGTAAAACTTTCTTTAATCTCTGGTATAAGATCATAGAGATTAAGTTATAACTAACATTACACAAACTAATGGGACAAAACTGATACATTTATGTTAACTTAGTTATCTTTTGGATTAGGCAGATATTAGTATCATTTAAATCATTTGCCTTTGATCCCTCAAAAAGGAATTGATTAACCATATACGTTAAATCCTCCTTTATGATATCCCCGAATTTCTGATAGATAAGAGTCATCATCCAATCTGGCCATGGAGATTTTTTGGGGGAATATGAAAGAGTGCCAATTTCACCTCCCAGTCAGTGACCGAATATGTAAGATCATCATTCATTGTCCCAGTGATTGTTGTTGATACCTTAGACATCGCTGCTTCTATATCTTTTAGGTTAGGTGACTCAAAAATTTTCCTAAAATAATTAGTAAAAATGTCTACCAGTTCTTCCTCATCCTCGACAACATTTCCGGTTGCATAAAACAAATGAGTGATTATATTCCTTTCTCTCATTTGCTATGTCAAAGCATGGAAAAACATTGTATTTTGTCGCTTTCTCTTAGCCGACATACTCGATCCTTTTTGTTTCCAGAACATCTCCTCTCGCTTAAGAGCATCAGATAATTCCATTAAAGCCTCTGCTATTTCCTTGGTCGTAGCGAGACCTTCTCTTTAGGATCCTCCACAAGTTTTACTAAATTCAAATTGTCTCCACTGTCTTAAGGCTCTATGGCAACTCGAAATATGCTCTATAATATTTGCGTCAAGATAGAGATGTGATGACTTCCATCCCTCAAGAATGACTTGCCTTAGTTACTCATTATCCAACAAAATTTTATCAAATTTGATTGTTTTTGATTTCTTCGTTGGGTTTGTGAGAATATCTCCTAGGATCGAACGATGATATGATCCCCGCAACCTCATGTACATTACAACAGAGTGAGGAAACTTCTCATGCCAATCCTCATTTCTAACAGCTCTGTCTAGTCTACATCTGACAATTGTACTCTTGCTTGTTTTCCTACCCATCATAACATATTCCTAGTAAATGGTAATTCCAGCATACCACAGTCACTCAGTATCTGTTTGAATGGCAGGAACGAGCTATTAGGGCGTCGTATGCCCCCTTCTTTTTCATTATGATCAGTGACTTCATTGAAGTCTCCAATCATAAACCAAGGTCCAGTTCGTGTCGTTGAGAAACGTGTAAAACGGTTCTAAACTTGATCTCTACGTTCTAACACATGGTCACCATAAACAAACGTCATAAAGACTTTTATTCCGTCAATGACTGCCTTAACATCAATCATTCAATTGTTTGAAAATTAAAAATTTATTTGAAATTCATCCATAGAAAATAAAGCTAAACATCTGCTGAGTCCAAGTAGCTCAACAATAAACAAACGATCAAATCTTAAGTCGGCCTGAATGTTTTGCAACAATAATCTCTTGTTCTTCGTCTCATAAAGGAACAAAAATCATGAGCGATGCTTCAGACACATAAGCGTCAAACTGTAAGTTGTTCCCAATCCATCCGCAGTTTTAACTAATTGTCTCATAGATGATGTTTAGATGAGTTTTGGAATTCATCAAACCATCGGACTTGGAAGAACCAAGTTGCTCTTTCTTTGATATATTACGTGATTTATCTTCTTCCCCATAAGAAGGCAAGATAGAAAGTGTAACTGATCTCTGTCTAGGTGATCCACTACGTAGGAATTAAAATTTCTTGCTTTGAATGCCCAAAGGGGCACCCTTTTTGTGATCAGTTCTGCTTCTCGATGCTCCCTTTATCTTCACATGTTTTCCTTTTACTACCAAGCTTACATCCTGATGTAGCTTAGTTTTACATCCTTGCTCCATCTTTGTTAGATCCTCGCCCAGAAGATCAACCATGTTAACATCACAATCCAAATTACCACCATCATTCTCATCAGCAACATTAATTGTCTCCGTTAACTCCATATCATTTAAAGATCCAATAACCATAGCATCCCCTGGTGGACTGTATCTTGGTTAGGTGAGAATGTGAGAGATCGAGCTGCGCTTTTGTTGAGAATGGTAACATTTTCCTGAGATGGAGTAACTATTTTGCTGGCTAGTTTCTTGTTGGACCTCTGTGAATCTTCCTCTAACCGAAGATCCTGAGTCTCCCTACGTGAAAGGTGATCACGCTGATGATTATTATGAGTCTCTGAAACATTTTCATAAGGAACTATGTCTCGCGAATCAGGCACTGCAGTAGACCTTGCAAAGTGCTTAGGCTTTTCACTCCATTTGAACTCATTCTTACGGACGTAAGGGCCATGTCGATGATCACCAAATCGACTAAATCGAGACTCATCCCGTCTTCTTATCAACCTGTCAAAATGTGAGGCACTGCGATTATCAGGACGTTGTGGATATGTCACACTCTCATGCTGCCTTCTATGAGGGACATTGTCAGTACGAGCAACATGTTCAGAACGAGCTTGATGATCACCATATCTTTTTTCTCTCATCAATGGCTGGCGAACTAAATGATCCTGTGACATCTAAACCTGTGCAAAGACACCAAGGCAATCAGATTGAGCTTGAGTCTGATTCTCCTCTTTCAGAGTAGAACAATACTCTTTTTCATGACTTAAAAAACCACAATATGATCAATGCTTAAATAAGAGATCATAAGCAATTTGTATTTTCACCTCTTCACCACCCGACGACTTAACCTTCATCTTGAACTTCAGTGGTTTTCTTTTATCAATGTCAATAAGAATGCGGCCCTCTACACGTTTCAGTGTATCGGCATGACCCAATCTGCCTCCAATACCTTTCATATTTTTGATGGTTCACAAGTGCAAAGGCACTCCGGTTAGTTGAACCCAGTAGGGAATGGTCCAAGGACAATCATCATGGACAATTGGCTCACACCTTACCAGAATAAACATACAATAATTATAGTGAAAGGGGTCCTGCCGAAGGACATAGTTGAGATCATCTTCATTGGTAAAAATAAAAAGAAAATTTCCATTGCCTAGATCATTAGTCGTAATGAGATTCTGCATTTCCCATTGGTCTGGCATGTGTTGAATCAGCTTTTCAGTTTTGTTTCTTAGGGTTAAGGATCTTGCCAATCAAAGACATTTGGAATTCCTTAATAACTTGAGAATCATCCTGATTTGTGAGTTGGATTGGCTCATCATCATCCTCATACAGGATTCCCTTCCCTTTGATATCTGCCATATGAGCAGATTTGAAACGCCCAGAAGATCCCATTTGATGATATGAGAATGTTATTACACTGTGATTGCTCTGTTATTACAGTGAAAAAAAACAGAACGAGAAACAAAGATGTTTAGGACGATTAATTTCAACAAGCTTGAGAGCAAATTGTGTCAAAACCAAGGGATCCTGACACGAGAAGCCTGTTGAAACCCTGGAGTTGAGATGAGAAGCCTTGAAGAGGTGAAAAACAGCAGCTACGGTGATGAGTGTTGGAGAAGCAACATGTTAAAAACGCCAGAACCGTCAAGGAAAGAAAGCACCGGCTGATCTCTATGTCAATGGATGTAATAATAAGGCCAAGATCAAAATTTAAATGAAAATTTTGATCTGTAAAGCCGCTGCTATGATCGCCTTTGAATCGCATTCAGAAGCCCCAGAGAGGTAGTTTACGTTCTGATCTTATATGAACTTTGTTTTTATGACCGGTCAGTTATGGGATCCAAATGGGCTTTATTATTAGTAATTTGTTTGGTATATGAAGCCCAAACGAGATCGTTCAAATTTTTGTGAGTTTATTATCAAGAATTTTTTTTAAAACAAACGAGTACTATCAAGAATTTTTTTTGGGTAAACTTCATTCAAAGAGTCCAATCAGAAGCATGTACTGTAGGTCTATATATAAAGTGAATTTTATAAAGTTTACGATTGTTCTTTACTTCACATCGTGCTAGAGCCTTGAGTTTGGGTTTGTTGCTTTAGGTATTCTTAAAAGTGTATGATGGCGGGTTTAACGGCTTTGATACAATCTTTGTGTAGATATTTTTTTTTGTTAATGCACATAAATACAGAGAATCCTAGGTTTCAAGCAAAAAGAAGATGAATTATCTCATTAAAATAAAATTATGAAAATTCAAATATAGAATTAAGCAATATTTATAAATATTGAATTTAACTTGCAACAAAAAATGAACTGTCAGAAACAGATAATCACATGCAAGAATAGATATATAATGCCTAACATTTGGCCCCTTCAATCTATCAAGATTAAAAGTACATGTTTAATGAGTTTCTATTCATTAAAGAGGTAAGGTTGAGTTTCAAAAATTTTGTATAAATATTTAGAAAAATTATTTAACTCCATTTTCATCAAAAAGTTAAGTTATTTTTGAAAATAGTCATTCATTAAAAGTAAATTTGAAATGTGCTAACAAACTTATGGTATAAATGAATTTTTCCCTAAAACATGAAAATAAGTTTAAAGAAATTAAAGTACTAAATTAAGTACATAGAATTTGAATATGTAACTTTATTTAAATTTAAATACAAAACACATATTAAAAATCTATAGATTTAAATCTTATATTTTTATGAGGAGGAAATAACAACCATAGAAGAAAATACCTGCAAAATAAGATGAAATTATTAAAAAAACATAGGAAAAAAACAACAAAAGTCATATTTTTGTACTTTTGTAGACTTCATTGAAGTCTGCTTAAAATTTGTGGTTTAGTAGACGTGATTTGAAGTTTACTAGCTTTAGCTTATAAGCAGACTTCAATAGAAGTTTACATTATTTGATAATTTTCAGATCTGAAAAATTATGCACATTTTGAAATGTCAAAATAGTATTAAATCTGAAAATACTTCAAAATATAATTTATAAGATAAAAATAATAGAAAAGTAAATGCACATAGTTGGAATCTATAACTTTATTTGAATATAAACACATAAATACATATTTAAAGCTATAGATCCAAAACTTACATTTTTAGAGGAGAAGATGAAAACCATGAATGATAATACCTAAAATAAGAAATAAATATTGTGTGAAAAGTATGGGAGAGTTTTATAGAGAATTGAGAGAAATGAGAGAGTTTAGAGAGAAGTAAGAGAACTTTAGAGATAAATGAGAGAGTTTTAGAAATTTATGCAGCTATTTTAAAGAGAGACTGTGTAAATTTCATTTATATATGGAGACAAAAATTGTAACTAAGTTAAAATTTACGACACTGTAGAATTCTTATGAAGTTTACAATGTAATAGACTTTATTGTAGGTTTACTATACCCTAAACCACAAATTTCAAACCTTAAAGGTTTGCTTTATAATAAAAAGTCTCAATTATTGTATCAAATATCAAAATATTCAAAATGTAAACTATTCAAGATTAATATGTAAATTTAATTCAAAAACTAAAAAATCTCAATCTCCAATTTAACCCTTAAAGACATAACATGTTAGAAATTTTAGAAATTGCCAAGAATAACATAAATTAAGTATCATTTTTTCAAAAATAAACATTATCAAAAATATATTAACATTTGGGTTTACACTTTAGTGATTATTGTTTAGGGTTTAGTGTTGAAGGGGTGAGGTTGAGTTTTTAATTTTTTTATAAATATTTAGAAAAATTAATTAAGTCTATTTTCATCAAAAAGTTAAGGTATTTTGCGAATTGTCATTCATTAAAGGTAATTTTGCAAAGTGGTATCAAACTTGTGGTAGAATTGCAATTTTCCCTAGAAATATTTGTTGCTAAACCATAAAAATTATCTAACAAATTCATTTTTAAATCAATTTATTAGATCAAATCACAATGTAGATTACATAATAACTATACATAGTAGACTTCTTATGAGTTTTACATATATGTAGACCTCTTTTGTTACGTGTAGACTTACAAAAGACAGAACCGTAAAATAACTTTATGTTTTTTTTGTTTGCTCATAAGAGTTAAATAATAATTTTACCATCCTTTTAGGTTGGTTTTGCATTTGATTGAATATGGAGACTACTATATGGTTAGAATCAATACTTGGATTGTTTTTGGAAAATCTCATATTTGAAAAATTCCCCAAAAAAATTAATTTATATTATATTGTATTTAATGATTATTTATTTAAATATATCTATATTGAGATATATAAATTCTAATAGTATAATATTTATGTGGCACACACATACATAATAATTATATATATATATATATATATATATATTTATGTGGAACACACATAAATAATAATTTTAAATATAATACATATATTTTAAAATAAGTTTACATTTTGACATTATTTTTATATTTTAACTTCATTGGTATGTAAAAAAATCATAAATGTGTTTTTTGTACTCTTATTTCTTTTGATTTGGTTTAACTATTTCACTTTATTTTATATAATTTTCAGTAGAGTTAAGAGTACATTTTATAAATAAAAATTTATATTATATTTTATTTAATGATTATTTTTAAAATATGTTTCTTAACAGCTAGTTTAAATATGGGGGGGAGGGGGGATTTACTAAAAACAACCTAAAAATTCAATTTAAACCTATAAGGGTACCCCAATTTCAATCAAATGCAAAACCAACCTACAATGGTGATAAAAGTACTATTTAACCCTTATGACCAAACAAAAAAAAACAGAAGTGTATTTTACGTTTCTATCCTTTGTTAGTCTACACGTAACAGAAAGAAGTCTACATATATGTAGACCTCGTACGAAGTCTATTGATTTGGTAGACTTGTTATGTAGTCTATACCATAATTTTATCTAATAATTTAATTTTAAAAATGTATAAAAATAATTGTTGTAATATTTTTAACTAATAATTAATATAATGGATAATATGAAGTAAAAAAAATTAAAATTTTATATAATTAAACATTTTTAAGGAACATTTAGGGTTTGAGATTTGTGGTTAATGGGTTCGTAGACATATTATAAAGTCTACATATATGTAGACTTTTTTTTCAGTCTACACACAATTTAACCTAACCGGATTTAACCAATATAATTTGATGATCAAATAAAACATTTACGGTTTGAGATTTGTGGTTAAGGGGTTCGTAGACATATTATAAAGTCTACATATATGTAGACCTTTTTTTCAGTCTACACACAATTTAACCTAACCGGATTTAACCAATATAATTTGATGATCAAATAAAACATTTACGGTTTGAGATTTGTGGTTATGGGGTTCGTAGACATATTATAAAGTCTACATATATGTAGACCTTTTTTCAGTCTACACAGAATTTAACCTAGTATATAACTACGATTTCTCAAGCTTTTCAGGTTAAAAAAAACAAATCTTCGCCGTATCTCTCTCTAGGCGATTTCCGGCGAACTTGATCCACGCAGTTTCCCATCCGCTTCGTCTCTGTCTGCTCCATCGCTTTGGTAAGTTAAATGTCTCTGCTTTACCTCTCTATTGATAAAAAATGACTACCTTTACCTTTTTCTCTTTTCAGATCTGAGCTGGCGACTTCTAAGGAAAGGTGCTTCTCGTCCAAATCTTTGCTTCCGGTCAGTATCATGGCTTCTACTTCATCTCTCTGTCCTAGCCAGCAAGGGACTGTGCTTCATCTTTCCGACGTACGTCTCTCTGTCATCTCTATCTCTCGTTTAACTAATAACCTAACAAGCTCTTCCTTGTTTACTAACCTTTTAGTTTCTTTTGATTCAGATCTGAGTCGGCCAGTCTTAGATCCATTTCTCTAACGAGCATTGCATCCTCTCTAATCCATTTCTCTGCTTCCGGTGAGTCTACTTCATTTTGAAGTGTAGTATGAAGTTTCGAATTTGTAGACTAAAGTTTTGAATTTGTAGACTGATATTTTGAATTTGTAGAATGATATTTTGAATTTGTAGACTGATATTTTGAATTTGTAGACTGATATTTTGAATTTGTAGACTGATATTTTAAATTTGTAAACTGATATTTTGAATTTGTAGACTTCTCATGTAAACTCATGTTTTAAATTCGTAGTACACTAATGTTTGAATTTATAGGCTTCTCGTGTAGGCTTCATTTTAAATTGTAGACTTCTCGTGTAGAATGCACTTGTATAATTTTTTGTTTGTGTCTTCTTGGTGCATGTTACAAAATGGATAAGCTGGATTTCCTATCGAGATTGTATACTCTAGGGAGGAGCTCAAGAACTGTGATTAACAGACGGTTGTATCAGGCTTTTTGTACCAGACATATAGTTGTAACAAACTTATGTAATTTGCTTGCAGCAGATTTAAGTATTAGTCTTCTTTTACATAAGACTTTTACAAAAGTCTGGTACTCGACTATCTATCAAAATATCATCCTTTGTATCAGTATAGTACTCTTCTTTCAGAGATTTTACTTCATATTCGATCAAAAGTACAATTTTAATACAATCCAGAGATTTACATATTAGTCTTTCTCTATAAGAGATTTAAAAAGAAGTCTACTTTCTGTTCAAGAAGACTAACATGTTGGTCTGCATGACAGAAAGTAACATTAGAACTCAAAGTAATAGAAAAATTAAGACCTACGATTTCAATAAAAGTTCATCAAATACAGCTGATAAGTTAAATACATCAGACATAAGACAACATCCAAAGCAATAAAACACCATCCAAAGCAATAATACAATTGATCAATTCAACACATAAGAGATAATACATAAGACAACATCCAAATCAGTAAGACAACACTGGTTTAACCTGGACAGTTTGGATGTGACCTTGTTGTTTGCACTGTGAGAATTAACGTAGACTTACTAATATGTCTACAATTGTTTCCTAGCAATATAGCAAAATCAAATGTATTATACTTTCATAATTATAACAGTTTTTCTATCCAAAATCACTCAAACCCATTAGGATTAACTATTACACACTTTCAAATGAAAAAATTGTGAAAACATTTAATGCATAGTAGACAAATTAACTTTTAATGTAAATTTCGAAATAGACTCCATGTTCAGTCTACAACATGGTAGACTTTCTTTTCAGTTTACATCCATAGACGGTCAGATAGGTCTACTTTTTGGGTTAGTTTTTGCAATTGACCATTTTACGGGTTACTTTTTATAGTTGAAAAAAGTTGTGATTTTATATAAGTAGACTTCGTTTTCAGTCTACAACTTCAAAAAGGTTAGTTTTCGCTATTGACCAGAATTTTCTAGGATTTGACTTTCAGAGGTAGACTAAATATACAGCCTACATATTTTTTTTTTTTGAATGAGGTTAGTTTTGCAATTGACTATGTTTGACTTTTTAGGGGGTAGATTGAAATGAACGTCTACAGCTTTGCAGACTTCGCAAGAAGTCTACTCTCAAATCCGACGAGTCAGTTTTGCATTTGACCAAAATAAAAAAATTGTTGTGAATCTCGTGTATACTAGAGGTTGATTCTCGAACTGGAACTAGGTTAGAGAGAGAGAGAGTAGGCGTCTAGGTTAGATAGTGTCTAATGACTTGTTCTTATTGCTTTCTTATGTATCAAATAAGTACAAAGGGGATACATATATATATGAGTAGATGGCCGACTTTCCCACACCTTATAGGCGATGTGGGACAAGTTTACAAGGCTTAATGTCGGCTTGCCTAAGTGGTAAATGGGCTGGCCCATCCGTGATACATATGGGCCGATGGCCTAAGTGTAGACCAAGTAGTTAAGCCCACTTATGTGCATTCCCAAACCGACTGGTTTACAACACTCCCCCTGAATGCCATAACCATCTAGAGTTCGCAATGCGTTTGGTATACTGCCTCATTAAAACCTCTCTATGGTAAACCCAAAACCCAATGTGGTAAAAAGTGAAGCCATAGACAGGAAAAAGAGTACAGCTGCATTACTCCCCCTGAAGTGAACATCACTGAAGGCTTTTCAATGATCACATAGCAATCTAGAACATGAGATTCTTGAGCGTGCAAGTTGGTAATGCCTTGGTGAAGAGGTCGGCTGAGTTCTCACTGGATCTGACTTGGAGTACCTTGACCTCGCCTTCTTTCTGTAGATCATGGGTGAAGAAGAACTTGGGGAGAACATGCTTAGTCTTGTCACCCTTGATGTATCCATCCTTGAGTTGGGCTATGCAGGCCGCATTATTTTCATAAAGGATGGTTGATGAAGTCACTTGCAGCCTTGGCTTGTTTCAATGACCTTCATGAGGTTGTAATTCCTCCATGAGTAAATTCATAACATGTTTATGATCAAACAAAATTTGCATCTGCAAAACCAATATTCCCTTCTTTGGGTTGGTTAGTATGGTTAGTGTAAACAAACTTTAAACCTTTCCTTCCATGTAAATAAATAACGAAGTATACGTTTACCACTACCATTAGTTCCTTAGAACCTTTCATTACCGTTCTTCATCATCAGCTAGATTTTAAATTATGCATAGCTGTATGCATGCTGATGGATTATGGTTATGATCAATATATCCATTTGATATAGATCTGGTCATCCATTCTATCAATGGTTATCTTATATGGTATCTATGGTTCATGATCAGGCCACTCGTGGTTGGGTCCTGTGTTTCATGACCTCTTTCTTAACCACGACCATATATATTCATTTCTTGACCATTATGTGTTTTATATGGTCATATGGTCTATTGTAATTATCTTGAATTTTATGGTCTAATGTATCGACCATAATCTTATTTGGCCGTATGGGCCTTTGCCATATACACATTTATGGCCGTATGATTAACCATTTTGGTTTTCTGATCTTAATACCTTGATCATATGGTTGTCCATGAGGTTTCCCTGGCCATAATTAGGTTGGCTCGTAGGGACCTTGGATGAATTTTATTGTGGCCATATGGTCGACCGTTTGGTCGGCATGATGATTTTATTTCTCGATCGCGGCCCTTATGGCCATCATGGTCGATAATATGTGATTCCACTCAGCCCTTGACCTTACTGGTCTTTATACGAACGTTTAGTTCGACTAAGGTCCCTTGACCATGGCTGTAAATCTTAATCCATCGACCATGGCTGTATGTTCAGCCATTCTTATATCGATGACCTCGACCGCAGTTGTTATAGACTGCTATGGTCAATATGGATGGAATCAACATCCTTTATGACCATTTCATATTTCTTTCAATATGTTCTTAGTTTTGGAACAACCATAAACCATATAGACCATGATCTGATGATCAAAATATTATGACCATAATTTGTCTAAGAATCAATCGATAACTTGTATCGTTTTGAAATCAATCAACTTTCTTTCAAGTTGGTTTGTGAACACAAGAAATTTCATTATTATAATGAATATATGAACTGATTGTGATGGTTCTTATAGAACTCATTCATTGATTATCATTTGATTGATAAAATCATATGTAGCTGCAGCTGTATTAGTTCTTAGATGGCTAAGGAACAAAGCCGTTCTTTTGAGAATTTCTTTTCTCATCTTTATGGTACCTTTAGTACCTTTTTCTAGTGATTAAGACATTGCTTACTACATCATCATTTCTTTCCAGACATTTTCATTTTTGGATTGTAGTAGCATCCACCACAGATCTTATATCTGTTGTTCCTTTGTCTTTGTGAGTAACCTTGTGTAAGTAGGAACATGCACGTCTTAGACCACGTGACTATGTCCTTTATCTCACGGTTTTCTTTTCCTCACACGACCCCATTCACTAGTTTATCGGATGGCGTTCTATGGCCAATACGTCCATCTCTTTTCAATAGGTTCTTTAAACCTATAAACCCCACATTTCTTATGAGTATGAGTACTCTCATGTGATCCTCGTTTTATATTCAAGTGCTACTTTGTATGCGCATTCTTATATCATTGGTATCGATACCCTTTTTCTGCGTTCCATTGTGTCCCAGACATGACATAGTAGATTGCAATCTTATGACCTTTAATGCTTTGGTGTTTGGCGTCCCAAATCACCTTAAGTACCATGGATTTTGGCGTCTGAAATTCCATTGTATGGTATCTTATATTGTGGTCGACCATTTTCTATGTCTGGGAATGATTTCCTTTTATGACCTCGGGAATTTCTATGCACCATTTCATTTCCTTCCGAGGTTCCTTTATATTATGGAACATATTGGTCTATCTTGTATAGACTCTGTAGCAACTTGATTGTGTCTCTTCTAGGGCAACAATTCATTTGGTGCAAGCTGGTATTATTTCGGGTCAATGTGTCTGGCATCTAGCTCTGCTAGCTTTTATATCATTTGGACGTCTTATATTTATTAGTCCGAAGATCTTGCCAAGACAATGATGGTTGATACCATTCTCTTTATGGTTGATACCATTCTCTTTACCAGCTTATAACTTTCTCCTTTTAATGTTGGATGGTCGGATTACTTATGCAATCCGTGAACCTGGCCACTTATTCTGATCACCCATATTTGGCTCAAAGTTCCTTAAAATTCGTGGGAGAAAGTCATACTCCCATCCTACATATATTCTCATCCTCAATCCTCTGCTGAGGTTCCATCTTAAGTGGCACATATGTCTGTGGTGGAATACTCAGATTTCCTTAAGATGGTATATGTCTGGTTTATGACCCTTGATCTGAGATGAGAATATCTATGCTCACTTATATGGCCTGATGCATCTTTAGTCATGTAATTTTATGATGTCCTTTAAGCATTAGGCTTGATGTGGATGATGTACCACCGAGAGAGTTTGAGAACTCTAAGCCGTTTATAGCATGGTAATATACCATGGTACACGAATTTGTATTATGTTTATGGACTACGGGATTTGTCCTCACTCCCCCTCATGAACATACTTATAATTTCGTGATGCTTAGGACAATAAAGCCTGATGAGTTTCCCTTGTGTACATGTTACACAACGTGAGATCTTATGGGATAAGTCTTTGTGTCTTTTATTTCTTTCTTTGCATCAAGTTTGGACTCGGATGGCTAATCCAGTCATGCCATTAAGTGTAATTTCATGTGGTATACCAATCTGGTTACCATGGCTCTTTGGCTCGTATCATACTGATCCTTAGCATAGTATAGATCAGAGTATATAGGTATAGTCTTTGACCACTTTCTTATAAGGCTTATAATCTGAAAGGAACTGATGTTTCCTTTATAATCTGAAAGAAACAGATGTTTCCTTTGCTCATTGGTTTAATGTGGAAACCATTTATACTGAAGTATATAACTCAATGGGTCTTTCATTTGGGTGAATGCCTTTTGTTATTTTGTGGTCTTATAATATTGAATATCCTTATGTTATTTAATCAATCACTTTATAAAATAAAAAAACTTAGAAAGCCTAAGCACCAAAACATCACTTTATTCTACTTGGTTATCATTTCAGCATATCTGAAGTTTCATGATCCATGGGATCGTCTTTGCTATGATTAACTTCGTGACCCATAAGGTCATCTTGGTTGTGATCAAAGTCACCCTCATCATCCTGATACATCATATGAGCTTCTGGATTCTTGCCTTTTAGACTCTCTTGATAGAGGTCGACCAGATGCTTAGGGGTTCGGCAATTATTTGTCCAATGGTTTATCATTCCGCATCTATGGCAAGGTGAGGTCCCAGGATTCTGAATCCTTGAATATATCCCAATGCCTTTGCCTTTACCACATCCATGATTGGACTGGTTTGGACGATCATAAGGGGTAGGACGGCCTTTGTTATGGCTACCACGTCCACGTCCTAGCGTTTGACTTACGCGGCCGCGTCCTTGACCATATGAGGAACTGCGACCCTTTTGGTCATAATGGACATGGTTGGCCTCTGTATCATCCTTAGGCTGGGCATGATTTGCCTCTGGGACAGGCTTACTACCTAGGGGTTTAAGCTCACTGTTCTTCAAGAGCAGCTCGTTGTTCTGTTCAGCAAGCAATAGACAGTGAATGAGTTCACTGTAGGTTTTGAAACCTTTTTGCCTATATTGTTGCTGAAGCAACATATTGCTTGAAGACATTGTCTGGAATGTCTTTTCTAAGAGCTGCATATCAGTTACAATCTCGCCACATAGCCTCAATTGTGAGACTATCTTGAACAAGGCTGAGTTGTACTCGTTCACGGACTTGAAGTCCTGAATCCTGAGGTGTATCCACTCATAGGTAGCTGCTGGATGAACCAGAGTCCTCTGATGATCATATCTCATCTTAAATTCTTTCCATAGCTCATATGGATCATTCACTGTGACGTATAGAGCTTTTAAGCTTTCCTCTATGTGATGTCGGATGTGCATAAGAGCTTTTGAGTTTTCTCTCTTGCTGGCATTGTTATCCTCAACGATACAATGCTCTAGGCCATTGGCTCCAAGAGATATCTCAATGTCTAATGCCCATTGCAAATAATTATCACCTTTGACATTGAGGGGTGCAAAGTCCAAGTTTGTGATGTTTGGCATCTGAAAATGAGATTCAAATTGCTTAGGTCTTATCATACCACATCTCTTGTCCATTTAAAATCGTAGTGAAAATCAGTTTGAAAACCGATTGGACAAGCACACGGTCTGGCTGTACGTCGTGGTACGCTTCATTGACCTATGTGGTTCGTGGTCTATCCGTACGTACTTGTACGGGTCATCGACCATCCGCGATCTAGACGTTCTGGATACGCATCATTGATCGTTGCGGATCAAAGTCTAGCCGTACCTGAGGGTAGGCATCATCGACATGCATGGACCTTGGTCTATCCGCATGGTGCGGGTGATCGACCGTCTGTGGTCGTGGTATGACCGCGGTTCGTGGTTCATACGGATCACTGCGAGTTCGTACTGTATGGTACGTGACTGGTCGTAACGCATGGTACGTACCGTCCATCGTCCGCGTTCGTGGTCCGTCCGTACCGTATGGTATGTACCATCCGCGGTTCATGGTTTAATCGCGGGTCGTGGTTCGTATGGGTCACCGCGGGTTCGTACCGTATGATACGTGACTGGCCGTGCCATCTTTCATCCATGTTCGTGACCCGTTCGTACTGCATGGTACGTACCACTGACCAATCGCGGTTCATGTTCTAACATCCTCGACCATGGGTTTAGCATCATCGACCAGTGAGTCTAGCATCATCGACTAATCGGTCTAGCATCATCGACCAATGCATATAATTTTATGCAAAAACAAACTTTCCTTAATCATTCTAGGGTTTTATGATTACGATCTTATCTTTTAGAAATTTTGGAAAATTTCCTTTTTATATAAGTTTCCTTTTTAGGAAAGTTTCATTTTCAGGTAAGTTTCCTTTTTAGGAAAGTTTCCTTTTTAGGAAAGTTTGAGTTTTAGGTAAGTTTGGGTATTTAGGTAAGTTTTCATTTTAGGAAAGTTTCTTTTTTTGGATAAGTTTTCTTTTTGTGTAAGTTTCCCTTTTAGTAAGTTTAGGTAATTTTAGATGAAAGAAGCTACGATTGCTGAAAAGATGATGGAAGTTGGTCAGAAATAACCATTTTGTTGGTTAGACCTACCTTTTTGAGCTTTATTTTATGTTTTTTTTAGCTGATTTATACCACATACTCGTGGTGTATGTGTTGATCTGGCTTATAACGCCAACACTATGTTTATGTTATAACTAGGTGTTTTCCTACACAATGTGCAACAATAAAAATTTTCATTTAAATTATGTTAATATTTTGAATTTTATTATTTCTATAATAATATTTTAATACAAATTTTAATTTAGTTAAACATAAAATTAAGTTAAAATAAACATTTTAATTTATCTTAAATTATATAAGAATATATATATATATTTACAATTGATATAATTTTTTTATAATTATTAAAAATAAGACTAAACAGATTTTTTAAAATTTGTAGATATCAAAAGGAGAAAATGATGTTACGATTAAAAATTTATAATTTTTTCAAAAAAATGTATGAAATTTTGAATTTTTTTTAATATTGAAAATTATATGATTATAATAATAAAGTTAAATAATATTTAAAAATTTGTAAACTATTTTATATTTCTATTATTATATTATTAAATTTTATATAAATAAATTTATTTCAATGATGTTCTATTATTTATTTTTATATTCTAAAAAGTTTACCAAAAATATAAATTTACATTAAATGTAATTACCATGTCATATTTATCCATAAGCCATTTCATCAATTATAGCATGACATGTTATCGTTTTTTAGTGAAATTGATTATGGATATGACATGTATCAAATAATTTCTCAAATAATGTCTAAAAAATTTCAATAAATTAATATTAAAAATAAAATAAAATGACAGTTCGGAAACAACTAGACTATCAGCAAATTGTACAGAACTTCAATCATTTTGAGTATGAAATAAATCTAGTAATGCATCATAATTATATATATTTAATGAGATTTCAGTAAAAAAATATGAATTATTAGTTGAATATATATAGTGTTATGTAAAATAAAGTGAGAAAAATATTTGTGTATTTATATTAATTTGCTTTTGTCTTTTAGTGGAGAGTGAGTCACGAGAGAGAGGGAGTTAATGAGAGAAAATTGTGATTTATTTCATTTGTATCTAACAATTACAAAAGTAGGGGTGGGACGGACCGGATATCCGGGGTATTTTAGGATATCCGGATCCGGATCCGGATCCACCGGATCTGTGACTTTAATATCCGGATCCGGATCCGTGTCTTCCGGGTATCCGGACTTCGGATATCCGCCCAGATATTGTGATACCCGCAGATACCCGGATTCGGATCCGGATCCGTAAAAATAATTAAAAAAAATAAAAAATATTTTAAAAATATAAAAATCTAAAAAAAACATAAATTAAATATTTATACAAAATTTATTACTATATATATGACATATAATATTAGTAAAATTTAAATATAATATTAAAAAATATTTTATATATAAATACTAATATATCAAATATAATTATTAATAAAATTAAAAATTTAATATATTTTAAAAACACGGATCCGGATATCCGGACCTAAAAATTAAGATATCCGGAGTTGGATCCGGTTTGGACGGATCCGAAATTTTACTATCCGGATTCGGATCCAGGCACTCCGGATATCCTATTTTCGGAGCGGATCCGGGACGGATCTCGGATCGAATCCGGATCCCAGATAATAGGCCTATACAAAAGTACGTTACCCCCTATTTATAGTATGACTTAGTCGGTCATAGGCAGATATTTATGAGGAGAAACATATATAATATTTGTCAAATCAGTTAAGTTTGCCAAGAAGATAATCATCTCATTTGATATTATTTTTTAACACTCTTGATTATCCATGTTGATTGTATATTGTCTCGTTAAAAACATAGTCACCGCAAAATCCAAAGGGATAAAAGCAATGACAAGGAAAAAAAAGTACAATGACGTAATCTTCCTCTAAGAATAATGGACATAGCTATTTTTTCTAAAACTTTTTCATTTTGTTCAACCAATTTCTTTTTTTTGTGGAGATTTTTATCTTTAGAACCCGCTAGTCTCGCCCTCTTTAACTGAACCCAAGGTTCATTCATTGCGTTTCCAATTAGTTTGTTCTTCAGGAACAATAACTATTGATGAAACATTTTCAGCGGATATATATGATTTCGTCACCCTTCTCATATCTGTGAACCCATCTAGTAATTGGTTTTCCAAATTATGCAAGTGTATAATTTTTTAAACTTCCAGCGCTCTTTGATTTGTAGGGGGATCAAAGTGTAACAACGATGGTGTAAACAATGTAATCTCTTTAGGAATTTCTTTAATTCCTCCCCATAATGAGGGTAATTCATCCTCATTAAAATGACAATCGGCAAACCGTGCCGTAAACATATCACCAGTTACTGGTATAAGATATCTTATTATACTTTGTGACGTATAACCCACATATATTCTCAATCTCCTATATGGGCTCATTTTTGTTCTTTGTGGTGTAGCTATCGGAACATAGACCGCACACCTAAAAACATGGAGATGGGATACATCTGGCTCATGCCTAGATGCTAATTGTAATGGAGAATATTTATGATATGCACTCAGTCTTAACCGAATCAATGCATCTGCATGCAATATAACATGATCCCGTAATGAAATTGAGAGCTTTGTTCTCAATATAAACGGTCTTGCAATCAATTGCAACCGTTTTATCAATGACTCGGCCATGCCATTTCGTGTATGAACATGGGGAACTAGATGCTCCACATCCATCCCCACTGACAAACAATAATCATTATGAAACCTTAATTTCTTAATGGCATATCCTGAGAAATGCGTTCTCAGTCTTATTATTTGGGAAATAAACTTTGTAAAAGCCGTATTTCGTGTTTACAAAAGACACACATTTGACTATCTACTAGATGTGTCAATAAATGCCATGAAATACTTAAACGGCCCGCACATTGGGTGGTTCGGCCCACATATATCACCATGAATTCTTTCTAAAAATATTTGTGATTCATGCCCAACTTTTGTTGGTGAGGGTCGAGTTATAAGTTTTTTTCTTGAGAACATGCATTATATGTAAAAAATTTCGTTCTTTCGTTTTTCAATGGATGGCCATTCGAATTTTGTACTATTTTTCTCATCATGATTGAACCAGGATGTCTTAGCCTCTCATGCCAAAATTTAAAAGTATTAGTAAACTTCAGGTTTATTGTGTCATAGGACTCAGTCATGTTTATTATCGTAGAATATAGTCCAGAGGATAAGATTCTTAACTCTTCCAATACATGTTTCCTCTCAAACTTAATGCAAAGATATTCAATGCCATCTTTCCTCATACACTCCATATGATATCCATTTTTCTGGATATCCTTAAAACTTAATAAATTTTTATGAGACTCTGTTCCTTATCTTTAATTATCTTATGCGTTGACGCACTATCTGCCAAAAACATATCTCCATTCATAATTTCAAAGTCTGACATTTTCTGAATTTAAAATATTCATTAAATATTTATTAACATAAACATTAAATATGAAACATAACATATATTTTACAACAAAAGATATAAATAATATAATACGGTAAACTTCTATCACATTGATATTATATCACGCATTGATTCTCTCTGAATCAACTAGAAAGTTTGATACGTCGAGATGGGTATCATCATTTAAACCATGAAAGGATGGTCCGGGTTCATCAGAGATGAAGTTTGTTTCACTTCCTTTCTCTTTTGCTTTTTGGGATTCTCTATACAGATCGGCTAAATTTTTAGCGTACGACAACCACGTACCCAATGAGATTTCATACTGCATATGTAGCAATTCTTTTTCGTTTTCCCTTTATCTTCCCGCCTCCTTTCATTTCCATGGAAGTTATTATTAATTCTTTCATCATACGGACAAAATCTTCTTCCTCGTCCGCTCCAATTATCATAACTGGATAATGCAACATTCGCTTCGGGGAATGGAGAAGATTCAGTGGGAAGAGCATGACGGTTTAAAGTCACGAGTTGATTATTCTGCTCTGCTAGAAGGAGGACTTGCATCAACTCCGAGTAACGGGTATACCCATTTGCCCGGTATTATTGTTGCATAACTACATTTCTAGGATGGAACGTTGAGAGATGGATCCACTCGTGTTTAGCTTTCAGTAAGATCACATATTTCTGGTGATCGAACCTCTCTTTTAATGATTGCCAAAGGTCCCCAGGATCCTCTTTCGTAATATATTCATCCTTTAATCTATCATGTATATGGTGTCGTAAAAATATCATGGCTTTAGGTTTTTTCTCATCCGACACCGTTTTTGAACTATCTACAGTTTCCAAAAGCCAGTTCCTCTCAAGTGCATCTTTGCACCCACTGCCCAAGTCGTATAATTATTTCTCGTAATATCAAGGGTATTTATTTTGAGCTTTGTCAAATTCGACATGATAAGTGTATTCATAGAATAGAATATTTTAAAATATAATAAAAAAGAGAATTTAAATGTATAATCTAAAGGCAAAATTAAAAGTATAAGCTTAAATTGCAAAAAATTAAATAGCATAAATAAAATCGGAGGCTTAGCTTTCCACATGATCCAAGGAGATAAAGTCTACCATTTTGACCATTTTTTTTCAAGGTTTAAGGAGACATAGTCTGTCATATTAATCTTTTCTTTTTATTCAAGGTCCAAGGTGACAAAGTCTTCCATTTTGAACGTTTCTTTTTATTCACGGAGGCAAAATCTACCACATTTTTCTCTGATCGTGAAGGAAAAGTCTATCTTAATAATCAGTCGGGGAAGACAACCCCCAAAAATAAACAAAGGAAGCCTAGCCTATTACTCCAGAAAATAATAAAACTAAAATTATTGAAATAATTGAAAAACATAAATTAAATCTTACCGCGCTAGTATAACTTTGTTTGGTATAAGAGTTTCGTGCTGATAATGTGTTACGTAAAATAAGGTGAGAAAAATTATTTGTGTATTTATATTAATTTGCTTTTGTGTTTTAGTAGAGAGTGAGTCACGAGAGAGAGAGAGAGGGAGTAAGAAAGATAAAGACTTGTGATTTACATCATTCGTATCTAACAATTACAAAAGCAAATTATCCCATATTTATAATATGACTTAGTCGGTCATACGCAGATATTTATAAGAAAAAATATATATAATAATATATCAAATCAGTTAAGTTTGCCAAGATGATAATCATTTCATTTGATATTATCTTTTAACAAATAGTAAATAATTGGAATATGGATACTCTGTTTATATATTTAGCAAAGTGGATGTACGACCATTGATGAAATGACTAAAAAAACTTCTTGAAACTCTCATTAAGTAGTTGCAACATTTTATTTATTTAAAAGAAATTAGTTGATCTTAATTAATGAAAAATTTCATAGGATATTGATAATTTTTTTTATCATATATATACAACACAAGAGTTAAAATAACCAAAATATTTTTATTAACAAATAAAATACACTTATATTCTTAAAGTTAACTAATTTAGATTTCAAAAGTGAGTTTTTTGGAGGTAGAGTTTATGATTTTTTAAAGTTAATATTTTGTATAATAATTTTAAAAATAGTTTCCGAAAGAGTTTTTTCATATTTGAAAATGAAACATTGAATTTTTTTTTTGAAATTTTGTTTTTGTAAAGCAGAAAAAGTTTGAATTAAAAATTTCTTTTTCAAAATTTTAAAAGAAAATTAATTTTTATTTTTATTATGTATTAAAAATATTTTTTTATATTTATAAAGTAAGGGTAAATTTCTATTTTTGTCATTTTCGTCAGTTGTATGTTTTCCTAGTGTAAAAATTCATTTTATGATCTTTTGGTTACTAATTGCAGCCACAAAAACTTCTATTAGACAGTTTATATTATGAAAATTGTGGTGAGCCTATTATGAAAAATCATAGATATATTTGTTTCCAAATTTTATTTATTTTTAAGTTAGATTTGTCCTGCCACTATTGTACTTCCATACTAATGATTCATTACTCACAGAATAATACACATTAATTTATTATTTCTTTTTATTACTTAACACATTCTTAGCACAAAACTCTAACCACTGAGTAAAATTCAAAAACCTAGCCAATAAATAGAACGACGAAGTTCAAGTCTAGTTCGTCAACATCGGCTATCCTTTGTCATCTAATCACATTGTTTCTTTTTGGTTTTCCTATCAAATTTTCATAAGTAATTTGAATTTAAAATTTTACTAGTTTGATGTATATTAAGAAAGTCTCTGTTTTATTATCTGTTAAATTTATTCATGGCTAACGATATCTAGATAATCTTTATTATTTTAATATATTGCCTCATGCGTTTTATAACGTGAGATAAATAAATCATGTTTATTGAATTCATGAATTTGAGAATTTTATTTGGAATTAATAAAAGAATCGTTTGTTGGTTTCTATCTTATATTACTATGGGTTAATTTGCCAAATAACTAAGTTTCGGTAATCTGTTAAAAATATAGCACCGAAATGTAGAAAACTAGATCTTACAACATTTTTTTCCTTTTTCTTACTATTGTTTTCTTTATCTTGATTGGTAGCCTATAAAAAACAATACATAAAAGTGAGGTGTATGATGACAGTTGTGGCAAAGAGAAAGCAAAAAAACCAGAAGAAACGACAACGATATAGGCGACAATCTGGAGGAAGCGGTGGTTATGGTAATTACAGAGGAAATATGCGACAACCTGGAGAAAGCAATGGTTTTTATCCTTGTTCGGAAACTCGCTAAGCGCTACGCGTGCGGCGAAGCTGGCCTAGCGATTTATTGAAAAAGCTGGAAAAAATCAAAGAGTATACAGAGAGGAATTTTCTTTGTAATTTATACACAGAAATATCGCATTTATAAATATAATACAATTTTTTAAAGTACAACACATATATGTATAAATTATCAGTCGTACTAGAATTAAAATATTTGTAAATATATACCAAATAAGATCACAAAATATAATTGTATTTCAAATTTACATCGAATACAAATTACAAAATATAATCCACCACACAAAAATATACTGAAAAATAAATTTAAGATTGAACTTCCAATCCTTCTGTTCTTGAGTGATCAAAAAAATACATTGGTTTGACCTTGTAGTGAACTTGTAGATGTGGAAACAACTTCATATTTATATACATGAAACTGGAAATAAAGACATGAAGATAATTAAAGAGCTGAGTGAGAGAAGCCAAAGACATAAAAGAGATCATCAAACTTACCCTAGTAATTAAGATGTTGCAAAACATGAAAGACAATATCTTCTTGGATAACATCTGGTTCAAACAAATTGCCAAAATCTAGTCTTAATCATCAATAAAATGAGCAAAAGTGATAGTAAAGCAATAGGCTTTGTAACCATATTTCATAGAAGAATTTCAATATTCTAATCTAAATCCATTTTCAAATCGAGATCCACGGCATGCCATAAATATTACCGGTTTCATGTTTACTTGCCCGTTTTATCGGCTAGACGTCCGATTTTTAGAACAAGCGTTTTTATAGTAGGAACTCTCGCTATTAGACCATCTCCAATGGTTCACTCTATTTTCAAAAAAATATATAATAACTCTATAACAAGGTTGAATTCTACTTCAATGATATTCTATTTTAGAGTGAAAAATAAAAAGATGAACCAAAACTAAAGAAGTTACTCTATTTATAGGGTAAACCCATCTTTTCTCTACTATAAAATGAAAATAGAGTACAATTGGAGCGTTTTTATCTTAAACTCTATTTTAGACTGAAAATATAGAGTGGGGTTGGAGATTATCATTATATTGGTGGTCATGACAACGGTGTCTGATGGATAATAGGTATAGAAGAAATAATAATGTTTGGAAGAAGAAGAAGTTTGAAAAATATATAAATAGAATATATCAGACTAAACAATATAGTAAATATTACTGAAATTATTAAATATAATAAGAAAATATATTAAATGGAAGATGAGGTGTAGAATAGGAGAATAGTGATGGAGGGAGAGAAAGCAAAATGAAGATAGATATTGTACATTTATATTATTATTCTATGTTTTTATAAAATACAATAAAACAAAATAAAATAGTCCATTTTAGTTTCAGAGATACGTATTCTTTAAAAATGATAAAAAATAGAAAGAAAGTGGAAGAGGAGATATTATTTACGGATGATTTGGTGAGTTGTCGCGAGGATTAACTAGAGGAGGAAGAGAAGAAACAACCAAATGAGAAAGAGGAGAAGAAAAAATATACTATATTGAAACCATAAAATATAATAGTATACTACATAAGCTTCATTGTTCATTTTCTTTATACGAGCATGACTAGTTTTTGTTTCTAATCATTAGAGTTTATGACTTGCTAGTGTATCAATATTTTGATTTAGTTCATATAGTAAGTATGAGTAGGAACAATTTATTTAAATTAGTTTTGATTTCTGAAGTTACTGATGTAAATTAATTAGCTAAATAAGAATTTAGTTATCTAGAATGGTAGAAACATATCAATGATGATTGTTTTACTAGTTTTAATATTGGTCTGATGTCATAGACTTATGTTTTGAAATTGAATGTTAATTTGTATTAACCTAATGGTTATGTTCTCATAAGGGCTATGTTTTCATCATCAAAATCTTGAATAATATAGAGTAATATATGTTTTGTAAAATATGAGATTTTACATGGGGCTTAATCAGCCGAGAAGTACAAATAATTCATGATGATAATCAATCTTCGATGTACTTCTCCTTATTAAGATAAGTATTTTATTTTTATGCTTTTATACAAGGTTTATCGAAAATTGATTAGATAAAAAGTAATTACATGAAAGTTGACACAGATTAATATGAATTTTGGTCAATAAATTGACTGATTGGTTAAACCTTGTTAAATAGCATAAAAGTAAGGACACAGTCCATATAATAATTGTAATGGAAATATTACTTATTCTTGATATAATAAACTGCTTATGATAATACATATTTTTATATAGTTTAAAATAATTTTCTTATTATATTAACATTTTATATATGAGGGTTTTAAGTGTGTGGTTTGACTGTAAAAGATCCATACATTCCGGGAAATACTCCAAAGAAAAGTATAATCAACCGAATGTGATTATCTAAAAGGTTATTATGAATTTCACATTTATAAGTTACAAGACCTGAAGTCTGTAAGTAAATTTCAACTATGATGAAAGTTAATTAGAAATACATATTTTCACACAAATAATGTTGTCTAGTAGACACGATATTGATAAAAAAAATCTTGAATCACGCCTTCTTAGTTATGCTCCATTCCCCGAATAGAATGTGATAATCTATAAAGAATGAAAAATAAAATAAAAGTAATTGGATATGTGAATGTGGATATGGATAAAGTCAAGGTGAAGACTGAAAAGTTTATTTTTAGAATTCATACTCTCACTTGAAGTTTATAAAATAAAGATGGTAATAAAAAAAAATGTATGATTTCATCATCCGGAGACAAAATTTTTCTTATTGTGAGTACAATACAAGGTAGTACAAAGCTTATAGAATGTCCAAGAAGAATATATATATATATATATATATATATATATATATATATGAATGTCTAGAAGAGTATATAATATTACTGCACATAAGAATGCGATTTAAAATTCTTAATATATTATATTATATTATATTATATTATATTGTGTCTTCTAAGTTAGAATGATCGAAGAAAGAATATATGACTTAAATAATGTAAATTGTTGATTTTAAAATGAGATTCACTTCAAGACTGATAAACATATAGTATTATCATCTTGAGGGAAAGAGTTAAAAAATCTCATATTTTATGATAAGTGAAACATCTAGACGATTATGTTAAATTGAGATTAATGAATCTTCTTAAGGTAAATATATAGGATTTTAAGCTAGGTTATGTTGAGACAATAAAAAAATAAATGCTATATACATTTCAAATAAAAAACATTTCTCAAGGCAGTAAACATATTTTGGAAAAACTGACATATATCCTCTTATAGATTGTACTACACAAAAATTAGCGTAACAGATAAAATATATAGTAACCATAAGTTTATAAATATTTTACATGAACTAGTAGATTATTTTAGTTCAGTAATGATGCAAAAAGATAATTTATATTCTATGTGAATAGTCATTAATCTATGTGAACAGTCATTGAAGAACAAGAAGATTCTTCAGCATGATTTGACATATGTTACTTTCTTACAAGATAAAATGATAATATATTTTTCACCAGCCAAAGAAAGTTATTGGCATGAATATAAAAGATGTTGGTGGGCTGATCACACACTATACATTTTTATAATCTTGGTGAATTCAAGTCTTAAGTATGTGATAAGTATTGCATGTTCATTGGAATAAGTATTCAATTTGAGAAAAATAATTAACATCAGGCCAAGAAGTTATAAATATTTTCGCCTTCATTGGTTCTTGGTCGGAAACAAAATATTTTTCATCTAAATTTTTTGATGTGCAATATACATTCCAATTGCTATGTGACGGAGCTATAATTAAATGATGTTGGATATAAATCTAGAGCCATCCCCGAATGATATAAGTAAGGCTCGATATGAATGCTAAAATTGAATTAGTATTACCAAAATAAGAGAGAGAAAATAAATAGCTCGAAAAGAAAATAGGAAAAATGACTAGAATAGCATAGAAAAGTTGTTATATTACTAGAATAGTATAAATATTTTGAAAATTACTAGAATGTTTAAGGATCCAGAGTAAATTACAATAAAAGCCCTTATTTAGTTTTTTTAATTGAGATTATTTTTAACTAAAAAATCCACGTTACCAATTTGGGTATCCACGTCATTAGTTTTTGTGATCAAAAGAGAAGAAAATCAACCGTCTTCATAATTCCGGTGGTAAAAAAAACTTTTTACAAAAACCGTCATCGTAAGCGTTTCTATGAAAATCGTCGTCACAAACTTTCTCTATTCGTAACACACAACTCTCTCTCTCTCTTCATAAACTATTTAGTCGAGATTGTTGTTTATTGTCTCGAACTATCTTCGCCTAATTCATCTTCTCCGTAAGCGTTTCTAAGAAATCGTCTTCGCCGCAATCATATCTATGAAATAATCTTCTCCGGTATGTTGTGCTGGGTTTTATTTATGTTGTGACTGAGTTTAATTTATATTGTGGCTGAGTAATTTATAATGTTGTGGCTGAGTTATTTTTCTATTGCGGCTGAGTTATATATTATGTCGTGGCTGAGTTTTTTTTAATATTTATTATCTTGTGGCTGAGTTAGTTTTCTATTGTGGTTTAGTTATATACTATGTTGTGGCTAGGTTATTTTTCTTTTTCAGATGAGTTATATATTGTGCTGTGGATGAGTTATAAAATGCAGTTGTGGCTAAGTTATATATGTGTTTTATGATCAGATGAATGTGTCCGAAGATCAAGCACGAGATTACCCTCTAGGTATTTACGCTGAAGGGGCTTCCAATCTAGAAATAAAGAGATTAATCACAATATCCATATGGGAGAATTCCATCAAGTTAGAGAAGCAATAGGACGGGATGTGTGGGAACACCTGAAGCAGTTTCCTATTGGAATAACTGCTAAGCTAGCTGAACGCAAAAGCGTCTGGTATGGTAGGACTGTACACTATCTACTATGTAGACAACTACGAGTATATAAGAAGGAGATTTGGAGTCTCTTTGGTGATGAACCTATTAGTTTTAGCTTACAAGAATGGTGAGATCACTAGGTTAAACACAGATCCAATGCCAACATAAAGTTTTGAATCTGACCAATACAAAGCATTCTGGGAGTAGTTGAATCTGCCGCTTGGAATGGGACCCAAGTTAGAAGAACTGAGGGCAGCATTAGAGGTCTTTCTGGCCTGGAGTTTTGAAAAGCGTAAATGGTTAGGCTGTTACTTCTTCAAACCATGGGACTTTATGCTTTGCATCATAATTCTAGGATAATATTTGAAAGTGCAAAAAGAGTATTCGACGATGAAGGTATGATGAGGTATCCATGTGGTCGGACTGCAAATGGAGTTCTTGTTGACTCTATTAAGATGTTGAATCCGCAAGGAAGGTCATACACCATAAGCAGCCTGAAGGAAGTGTTATTGGCTTGGGCATATGAATCTGTCACTTGCTTTGGAGAGCGTTTTGGGAGAGTGGTTGATGTGCAAGAAGTTTCGATTTTTGATGGGGTGGAAAGCGTACACATTCAAGTTTTTCTACTGTTATATCTGAGGAGATCAGAGATCATGGCGAGGTAAGGTTTCACGTTAAGTTATTATTTATTTGGTGGTTGAGTTATGAGTATTTGATGGTTGAGTTATTAAGTATTTGGCCGAGTTATTAAGTATTTGGCTGAGTTATGAGTTATTTGATGGATGAGTTATGAGTTATTTGTTGGATGAGTTATTAGTTACTGTTGCAGGTGCGTGTGCGGAAAATGGTTATGAAGGACTATGTCCAAGAGATGTTTTCTGAGTGGCCGGATAAAGCAGATGACCCACAACTCGTTAACTTGATAACATACATACATGCAAATAGGTTTGTTAGAGGTTTTTAGGAAGTGCAGAGGAATGAGAAGAAAAAAAAATGGAGGCTGAGCCACCCACTAAGAAGCAGAAGAGAGTTAAGAAAGAGAAGAAGTGAACACGAACAAGGGTGAAGCTGCTGCAAAGGGAAAGGATGTTAGCGATGAGGAAGGTAGGGAAGATATGGGGAACAATGAGGCTCTGCAGATCATAATGAATACTCTCGATAATATTTCTATAAAAATTGACAACTATGATGGTAGATTTGAGATGTTTGAGTCGCGGTTAACTACATATGATTTCAACTTAAGAGAGTTAGCCCGAAACATTTCAAAAATGGAGAAGAACATTGGGGATATGGTCCAAGCTGCAGTGGATGAGCGTCTGAAAGTTATGGGGGTATGGAAAGGTGTCGAAAACTATGATTTCATCCCAAAATTTCCTGAACCATCTTTACTGCTGGGATCACCACACAATTTTCTGCAGAAGTCCGTCAATAGTTTAACGGAAGCTAAGACCAAGTTATGGGGGTAGGGGAAGGTGCCGAAAATTATGATTTCATCCCAAAATTTCCCAAACCCTCTTTACTGATGGACTCAGCAAACAATTTTTCGCAGAAGTCCATTAATAGTCTAACGGCAACTAAAACCCCTGATGAGGAGCTTGCTAAGGCCAATATCAAAGGTTTGGGGGCTAAACTGATTTGGAAGATGAATTTTATAAGAAGGCAACTGAGGTCAAAAATAATTTAGTTGACGAGTTTGGTAGTGGCGGTGCAACTGATGTTGATTTTGTTACTATTTCTCCTGCTAAGGCCCCAAACTATGGACACACTGCTGGGTAAAGCCAAAACAGAAAAAAAATGAGGTAAAAACGAAGGATGTGCCTCAGTTACAAAAGAAAGAAGAGGCCGCTAAGAAGAAGGAGGCAGATGAGTTAAAGAAGAAGGAGGCGGCTGAGTTAAAGAAGCATGAATATGCTGCTAAGAAGAAGGATGTTGAGTTACAGAAGCAAAAGGCGGCTGAGTTAAAGAAGGAGGATGATATAGCCTATTTAATACCAGTTTTAGGCCATGTTATATGCTCTATCATGTGTGTCTAGGCTATGTTTTAAGGTCTTTACAAGTCTAGGTACATTTTGGAGATATATGAAGATACTTGGAGCTTTTGGAGCATTTAGAGGAGAATAATTCGTAGCTGATCATTGAGAGAGTCGAAGTACAAGACTGCCGTCGATCGGTGACACTATCTTGACGTCGACCGATGTTACATGACCAAGATCGATCGATGCTGACCAATTGCCATCGATCGATGACAAATTCGAAGACAACTGATTTCAAGCCCAAGTTAGAGACAAGACACAAGATTACAAGTTTACCCATGGACCTTCATTGGCCCGATAGCAATAATATTGAAGTAGAGAACAGAGTTTCCTTGCAAGAATCTGAATAATTGCTTTAAAACTTAATGATGAAAAAACACAGAAACAAAGAGTTGCTGGAAAACTCCATTTTGAGAAATTAAAATAGAAGAGACTGCAGGGTAGTTGACACAACAAGTTAGAGCTCCAAGAGTTACGATATTAGCCATTACGTGGCTTCTTTGCAGAGGGTTCACCTTCCTCAATTGGGGTTGCCTCTGATGACAGGATGGTAAATACATGGTGCAAATTATGCTCACTCCCATCTCGTGGGATGCCTTCATCCAGGACATCCATGGTGCTGCTTACAGGCGATGATATAACCTATTTATTACTAGTTCTAGGCCATGTTATAGGTTCTATTTAGGGTTTATTACGTGTGTCTAGGCTATGTTTTAAGGTTTTACATGCCCATGTAGGTTTTGGAGATATATGGAGATACTTGGAGCTTTTAGAGCATTTAGAGGAGAATAATCCGTAGCTGATCATTGAGAGAGTCAAAGTACAAGACTGCCGTCGATCGACGACACTATCTTGACGTCGACCGATGTTACATGACCAAGATCAATCGATGCTAACCACTTGCCATCGATCGATTACCGATTCGCAGACAACTGATTTCAAGCTCAAGTTAAGACAAGACACAAGATTACAAGTTTACCCCATGACGAGTTTTGACCTAGATTTTAGAGTTTTATATTTATACTTATAACCAGAAAGAAGAGGGAGACGTACACAGACGTACGGAGATGTACAGTGCTAGGTTCTAGAGTTTTTAAGGAGAAGATTCATAACTCCTTAGGGAGATTTGTATTAGAACTCCAGTGTTTTATCTATGCATTATATTCAGATTATTATTCTTACTTTGATTATGTCTGAGTAGTTATCAACTAGATTTAGGGTTGAATGATAGCAATCATGGATTAGGCCCAAAAGTAGGATTGCTAGGTTAAGTTAATATCCATCAATTGAATTGTGCTTAATGCTTGTATTCTAGAGTAGCTAACTAGGATCTCGAAAGTAGGACATGGACGACTACGAGAGTAGGTTATGTGCCAGAAAAGACTCCATTGAACTAGGTTGTTAGGCTAGGCGCATGCGAGAGCTGGTCTAATTAGCTTGGTGAACATATCAAATCTCGTTCGCACTTCCTTCTGATTTCACCATCGATCGAAACCAGGCTTTAGCCGTCGATCGACACCAGACCTTAGCCGTCGATCGACGGTCTTTCCTTTTGTTTGCATACGAGAGTTGGAGTTAAAAGGGTCAGAATAATTAATATTTGAGTTTTAGAATATTTACATATCTGTTCTTTTTATTCCCTATAATTCATTAAGCTTGAACCCTAGATTTAGCATATTTACATATACATCTAGTTAGTTTAGTAGCATATTTCCATATTTACATGATTTGCATAATTCCATAATTGCATTATTAGCATATTTCTATATTGCATCTAAACTTTCCAATAAAAAATATTTCCTTAGACTGATTACTTGTTACCAATATATATAATCACCTAGTTTAACCTTTAGGAATAATAAATCTATTGTGTGTCATTGTTCTCTGTGGATTCGATCTCTAAGTACTACACATGATCTCTCTTGCCAAGAATATTGTTTTGTGTGTTAGGATTAAGGATTAATTTGATAGTTAATTGTTTAGGATATTTATACCCTACTAGAACAGTAAACACCACCATGTCAACCGATAATGTCACCACCGAGTGAGGTGGTGGTGGTGGTAGTAGGTACAATAACGTCAACACCATCAGAAGAAACTGTTGAAGCATCCCCAGCCCAGCCCCTGGATATCATCGCCTGCGTTTTCATGACCCTTCCTGTGAAGGCAACAGTCTTTAGATCACACAGTCATGTATTGAAGATGTAAATGTTAAATCCAAAATAGTTAACTGACCAGAAAAATTAGGATGATGCTGGATGCTGGCTTGAAAAAAAATGCGTGCGATGTTGAATGACTAATATGCTTAGATGAAAAATTGAACTTAGAAAGCTTCAGGTGGAATGTGAAGGTTCTTCCCACAATATCCCTTAGGCATTTTGGAAGGGCCATGTTCTGTGGGTATTGTTTTCCAGCGGCATGTGCAACTTAAAAGAGTATGAGTATATGGAGTCAATAATTTAATAAAGCACCAAAAAATTAAAAAACGGGTGTTTACAACTTTTACCATCACTTGTGACACTGCTGAAGTAGGAACAATTGTAAATTTGTTCATTACCGCAAAACTTAAAAAGACAGCAGAATCTGACTCATCTGAGACAGTCATCTAAACACGGTACCTTGACCAACGGTATGTAATATGTTATGATGCAGAAAATTATAATTCACAAAAAGATACCTTTAAATTGAAAGCCGTCTCGTTTTTTTTTAAATTTTTCGATCTTTGTAAGAAACTGACATGATACATTCGATTAAATGAGTCCATCTGCTTGTTAAGCATCCTAGTAACAATGACTACTGCTCTTCAGCAATATCACCTCTTGTGCTCAAGTTAGAGTGATCACTTTTCTTTGAAAAACGAAAGAGTCCCGAAATGGATATACTTAGTTCAAGTTTTAAAACAACTTACGATCTTTTCCAAGAAGATACCATCGTCATTCTCAGCTTAAACCTGCAGCCCATTTAGTTTTGCACAGCGTCAAGTTTGGTCATGGAGCCTGTGTACGACTTCACTTTGATATTTCATATTAATTCGCCTTAAGCTCAGAGAAACGGAGTTGTTGATTTGTCATAATCGGGGGTTTCTTAAAGCGATTGTGGGTTTATAATCCTAGAAGGAAGATAAAGATGGTCGCCGAAGATCTCAAACCTCCTAAATATATACACCATGAGAGATGTTGAAAAGGAGTTGAATGTCATTACTGTAAACGTTTCTCAACAGAAGCAATGGGAAGAGAAAGCCAAACGGTATCGATTTGAGAGGATAGCTTGACGGCGAACTTCGTAACCTTATTCAAACACAACTTCTCTGATTAGCATTGGGATAAGCGGGCTAGAGATAAACTTTCATAAACATAATGAGGTCAACCCAGCTAACACAACTGTATTGATAAGTTGGCCAACAATCAATATAGAAGCCTACAGATTTATAAATCCAGCACGAATAGGAAAAAGTACTTCACTCCAACTTTTGATGTGGCCAAAGCTTAAAAATGACGTGGCAGCATTTTAGCACATACGTATCAATCAATTGGTCTGCTCTGTTTTTCTCACAACCCTCTAGATCTCAATAGGAACCATTCCCATCAACCACCAAATCAATCAGAAGAACAATCTTTACATTAAAGTTATAATAGTATTTATTGTATTTACAAATATAGAATATTAATATCAAATCATAATTATATGTGTAAATTTAATCCAAACTGTTATCATAAAGAAGATATTTATTCAATTTTATGTACTAATAAAATATATATGAGAATTTAATTATTTTTAGAAATGTTAGTTGTTGTTCTAGATTTTTAACGAATCGACCACTGTTAAGTCATAGGTTAATAACAAGTTTGTGAGTTTATCGAGTTTTTTATTAATGGATTTTTTCATCAAATCCGAGCCATATATACTGGTCAACAGGTTTACCGGTTCGACTACGGATCCGGGTTGCAGTCAAATATGAAAACATTGAATATTTTTTTTAGTTGCAAAATATATACTTTACTAAACGGAGTTAAAAAAATTTATGCTTTTTCACACTATTTAAATGTAGATACACTATTAGGTGTTGGCATTCAGTTTTGGTTCATGTCTTTTAGTTTTTGGTTTTCGGTTTTTGGTTTTTCAGTTCTAGAAATTTTAGAAATGTTTGGGTATTTACACAGTTCGGTTTGGTTTTGGTTTGGTTATTTTGTTTTTCGTTTGGTTTGGATAGCAAAGTTGAGAACTTTCTAATATCCACAAAACTCATGTCTAATTCAGTTCTGGTTTGATTTTTTTTTTTGTGTAATTTTGGCTAATATAGGTAAATATATTGATTTTTTGGGTTTTTAGTTTATGTATCAGATAATTTGGGTTCTTTGAAAAAAAAATATCCGCTAGTTTAGATAATTTTAAAGTTTTGGATAAAAATAATTAGGTAATTCGGTTATTCAGTTAAGTCGATTTATAAAGTGTTTTTAGGATATTGGTTATTCAAAAATTAAAAATAATTAATATTTGTAGGTATATAATTTGTATTATAAAAATTTGGGTATCCAATTGGTCCGCAGTTTAGTCCCGGTTCAATTTATTTTCTTTTTTCTGGTTTCTAGAGATATTTGATTCGTTCGACTATTTATGAACATTGGTTCCGTTTTTTGGTTTCAGTTTTTGAGTTCCGGATAAATGTATTGATATTTATATACTATATTTTATAGAAATTAAAATAAAAAGATTTTATTTAATTATGAAAATAAATATGCGTTTTCAAAGTGCAAATCATTTTTTTAGTTATTTTAAATGGTGTTAGTTCGGGGATCAGACAGATTCAGGGTTTAGTGCATTTCATCTATCAATTTACAATCAAAAACAGTCGAAATAAAATAAATGCAATTTTGACATGGGAGGCTTGTGCGGTTGTTGCTTGGAGATTTGTTGAATTCACCAAATGCCGAGTGAGATTATGGGGAATAAACAGACTTGGAGTTTGGTGATACGCTCTGTGAGGATAAAACCATCGAAATGCTAATGTCCACATTAAGAATAAGATACTTATTGGAGGAAAGACCGCTGGTTATTATACGGAGGACTCCCCCTACAACTGATGCATGGCTTTTGATGAGTGTACGCGTTTGGTATGCTGAGCTAACTATATGCCTAACTGTTGGTATAGAGCACATATACAGATTTCAGTTCCAATACAAGGCTAATTTTTTCATGGGAGTGACCAAGATGCAAATGCGCAAGCTGCTTATGATGATAATATGCTACACATTCTCAGATGATTACTTGCTGCATTTCAAGAGAACGTATATGGCTAAATTGTTAGTGGGCTAGCTGCTCATCCTTTATAATCTTTGCAATCATTAACTTTTTTATAGTGACTGACCTCACCTGAAAGGCTCCGCATCCAGGAAAATTCTATTTGCGCCGTAGAAACCCATGGACCATCTGCGACATGATTTTTTTGGAGAAGTTTCAGTACCACCCTGCTGACAGAGAGTCGAACTCACGACCTTTGGCAGTCATATGTGAGAATCTCGTTGAAACCACTAGGCCATCAGAGATATCTCTCTAATCCTAATTTAAATTGTCTACATGTCCGACTCTACATTCGCATCCTAAATTATACTAAAATATTGTTATATAAATATATTAATCATCAAGGTAGCTCCCATTCCCAATTCTTATTTTTAACCTTCATAACTTTTTACTCCTATAATAATTCATGTCTACGGAATAAACGAACAACCCCCACCCCCACACCCACGTCCATCCCCATCCCCATCCCCATCCCCAAAACCTAACTTAAGAATCGAGTGTGATAGCAGATTTTTTATTTTTCATTTAAAATTAAAACAATTCTTACAAGTACATAATAAATAAAACAATACATAATTTTTTTAAAATAGTAGATTAGTGTGGAAAAGTTTTTTAAACCTTATTTTAATAACAGGAACACCACTAAATTAAGAAAAATAATAAAATATTACAATTAAATTTTACAAAACTAAAATTTGTAACCATGTTTGTGATTTCTGACTTGCATTTGCGAATTTTTTTTTTCTTAAAATAAATTCTTATATATGAATTTCTACACAATATAGTATATAAATATCGATGAATCTGTGACTGGGTTTGCAATCAGTGTTCAGATTTACTCAACTAGAGGTTATGATTGATCTTTTAATTGACATCTAAAGTTAATGATGATAAACTTATATATTGAGTTCTATTTAAGTGGCAGTAAACTTGTATATCAAACAATTGCTTTAGAATTTCGTTTTATATATCATATTAGGTGAATGGTCCGCACACTTGTGCAAGCATTAATATGCTCTCTGAATTGATGATTACAATTAATGTTATTCTAACATATTATATTATATGTGTAATTAATTATTTATGTATGTGTATATATAATATAATCATAAAGTTAATAAATTTTGATGTATATATTTTTATGATTTCTACTGAACAGTTGTATTCTATTATGTTAACATATTATATATGTATTCTATATTTTATTATTCTGAATGTATATCAACCACATTTTGTATGTCTCATATATGAATTTGTAATCAATCATTGTGACTTTACTACAGTTTTAATAGCTACCCATTAAATAATATTATAAATTCTCGTTTATGTGTAAATGATTATGTTTAGTTATTTAAATTGAAATTGTAATATGTAATAATTGGGATTTATATTATTTGGGCCACAAAATACAATAAAACATATAATAAACTTATCTTTGCACATAAGATAAGAAATACGGTCCAACAAAAATGAATGTTTCAGTTTTGAATAAAAGTAAAATGAATTAAAGAACACACAACTTTTAGAAAAAGTATCAAGAATTTTCTTGAATAACACACTAAATCAAGACATCATACTCTATATATCCATCATGATTTGGGAGGTTGCACAATTTTCAAATAAATTATTTAAATAATGAGTTACATTTTATTTGCTTAAATTTTATCCATTGGAAAACTGTGAATTTAGTTCGATAGCCTTGCTTGCTCTTATTGAAATTGATTAATATATTTAAAATAAAAAATAGAACAATATATTATTCGTAAAAATTTACTATATATTTTATGAAGTTGAGAAGATATTGCTATAGCGAAATCATCTAAAATGTACAATAAATGATACAAATTAACGATAAAAACAAATGTAGTTATATACACAATATTAAGTTACATAAGGAACTATAATATACAATTGATAGTTTGTCTTAAAATATATTTTTCTATTATATTGTTGCCTAAAGTGTAAAAAATATTTTGTGTTGCGAATATTCTTAAGCTATCATCGTTACACACCCAGGACTAATAAACAACTATCATCATCATGGTTTGCATGACTAAATACATGCTACTGACGTACACATTTCAATCAAATGATAGAAGAGAAAAATAAAATATACACCAGGTTACGACATCCTAGATTGGATAAAATTGTTTTATCTAAACTTGTAAAAATGATTATTTCTTTAAGATGATTTTAATAAATTTTTAATTATAAACTCACATTAATTCTAACAATAATTATTTCTTTGCTTTAAAGATGAAAATTACTTGGCATTAATCCTAAGCGCAAACTTAACCGAACAATAATTATATTTTTGCCATCACCCTGGAATTGACGATAGGTTCGTAACCTCTACATGGTGTGATGCCTTTTGTATGTTCAACACCTATGCCTCAGCCAAAAGTGTTGATTCTCTTTCCGCTAATTTAAGCGTTTCCCTAGGATCAATGTCCAGATTACTGAAAACTTTATTATTCATTCATTTTCAAATGTACCATAGTATCCATGCAAACTAATGATCATCCATTTGAGGGAAAACTCTCTAAAAGAGATGATCCATATTTGTGAAGAGAGAACTAGTTGGAAAAATATATGGATTTGATGGTATCTTTGAGAGAGCCCAAACCTGAAGTGCTTGAAGGCATTCAAAAAACACATGGTTTTATCAATTTTTCTGAAGCTCCACATCAGGCACAACATATATCGCCTTGCATCCCTCTTGCTCGCAGATTTTTCTTAACTGCTATACACCGTGACACCAATTGCCATAAAAAATTCTTTATCTTCGATGGGCTTCGTACTTTCTAGCAGAACGCTTTCAATATATCAACTCTGGGTCCAAACATTATTGGTGATTTTTCCTTGACTGGGGAACCCCGTTCTACTTGGTATCCTGATTTGATCGTGTAATTCTAATTTTTTTTGAAATGCCATCCATCCCTGTCCACCATTTGAGTCCTGCTCAGTGGTATGCTTTCTATGATTTTCACATCATGGGGATCTACCAAAGCCCGAATTGCCTGCGAGTTCCAAGTTCGCGAAGCTGAATCAATGAGAGAGTCCACTGTAAGGTCTGGGTAAATGTTATGTTGGTTTTTATTTGCTGGTCTCGGACGAGTGGTTGGGAGCCATTGATCGTTTCATACAGATATAGATGATCCTGATCCCACCCTTTTGATTAGTCCTTTGCTAACCAGAGATCTAGAAGATACAACACTCCTCCAATCATATGATGGAGAATATGATATAATTGGTTTCAGGGGTGATGCATTCCTGTAGTACCGTCCTTTGAAAATTCGAGAAAATAAGGTATTTGGCTTCCTTATTAGATGCCATAACTTCTTACCAAGCATCCCCGTGTTAAAATCAGTGATGTCATGAAAACCCAAACCTCCTTCATCCTTATTTATACATAGCATGTCCCATGATTTCCAGTGCATGCCTTTTGTGTTTCCCCCTGGACTCCACCAAAATTGTGCTACCGTACTCGTCAGTTTCTTTGCGGTTGCCTTTGGTAAACGATAGCAAGACATCAAATTATTTGGTAAGACAATAACCACTGATTTAATGATCACTTCCTTTCCTCCTTTAGTGAAAAACTTAATAGTCTAACCATTAACCATATTATTTAAGCAATCCTAAATAAAACCAAAAACATGTATCTTGGAGCCTCCAAGATCCTCTGGCAGTCCTAGGTAAGATCCCATTCTCCCTAAATTATGTATTCCCAAAATATCGCGCAATTATTGTCGGCTGGATTCCTCAATATTTTGTCCAAATTGAATCGAAGATTTTTGAAAATTTATTAGTTGACCCGATACAATCTCATACTCATTTAAAATCCTGAGAATGATTTGACACTCTTTTTTTTGTGCCTTAAAAAAAGAAGAGGCTATCATCTACAAAGAGTAGATGAGATATAGATGGATACGTTCTGGCTACCTTCATTCCCGTTAATTATTTCCCTCTCTAGCCTTTTTGATGTTTGCAATTAAAGCCTTGGTACACATATTTCAACACCTTTATCCTCTGTGATCCGATTTTCAGCTTCATCATGTAGCCCCACAATCCTATTACGAACACTTCCTTGCTTCGTTAAGACTGTTTTGTTTATTATTTAATCATACAAATTATTTTTGAAATTTTTCTCTATTTTGAAGTCATTTGAATGTGAACATGCAGAATTTTTCAGATCTCAGTCAGACTTTGGAAGAATTCTTAGAAGACTCTCAAAAAACTTCTCAGAAGACTCTCAGAAGACTTCCTAAGAATTCTTCTAATGCATTTTATGCTTGAAAATTTCCCAAGAAGTCTTCTGAAGTCTTTTGCCCAAAATGATACAAATGGATGATATCAAGTGGAGTTCAAGATTATTTGTGCCAAGGAATGATATCTAGCTCCATGTATAATAGTTTTAATTGTGGTATATTTAATGATTTGTATGTGTGCTCTTTTAGTTGTGAATTATTTTTTAAACTTGAAGAGATGTTAATGAAAAGAATTAGGTAAATAAGTTCAAATTTACAATATTATTTTGCCACAAGTAATTGACATTCTTGATGTTATTGACATTATACCCACCCATAGCAAAATCAACAACACAAATTTAGTCAAATTTACTAGAACTAAGAGATAAGAATTCTCAAAAACATAGTCAAATTCACAAAAGATCAAAATTCAATTTTAAGTGAAAGTTAAAATTTTAAATATCTTGAAAATTAAAAATTAAATGTTATGATCTAAGAAGACACA
Source organism: Moricandia moricandioides (assembly GCA_905132885.1). Classification (NCBI taxonomy): domain Eukaryota; kingdom Viridiplantae; phylum Streptophyta; class Magnoliopsida; order Brassicales; family Brassicaceae; genus Moricandia; species Moricandia moricandioides. The sequence continues at coordinate 67,848 of CAJHQQ010001753.1, forward strand.
TTAAACCACATGGCTTTAATATCCTTGAAGTTACTTAATACTTTTGAAAGTTAAAAAAACATATCTTGAAGTTACTTAACACTCTTGAAAAGCTAACATAAAAGACTTCTTTCAAAAGACTGCTTAAGAAGTCTTTTCGGATTAGCTAGAAGCATTAGTAAACATGAATATTTGTAACCTAATAATTATCACCAAATAAGTTATAAATTTCATCTAGGAATCCCAATATTGATTAATATACATGATTTGACAAGAAAATATTAAAAAAATCATTTTAATTGTAGAGAAAATGAAAGTTTATTAGACACTGACATGAAGACTTCAACATAAGTCTTCCATTTAGATCATTTTTGCAATTCTAAATTTACAAATCAAGACATCTAGAGAAATTTACTCTACAACAGACATCTTGAGTAGTCTTCATATGTAGACATTAGTGTAATTTTTTATTTGAAAAATTCTCGGAAATATGAGAGAAGACTTCTAGTGAAATCTTCTTTGATAAACATTTTAATTTTGCAATTAACCTAAGTTTTGCAGATATTTGACGTTTTTCATAGAAGACTTCTTTGGGAACTTCTATAGAAGTCTTCATACGATAAGATTCTTCTCATTATCGCAAGAGATCTGCGTAGGTTACTTTTACAATTGACTATATCTGAATTTTTTTAGAGAAGACTTCTAGTAACCAAATGTTTGATCAAAAACCAAGAATAAAATTTGAAAGACTTCTTAAGAAGTATTATGGCAGAAGACTTAAAGAAGTCTTCTCATTAATGTTAAATGTTTTAATAGTAAATATCATTTGCCAAACTAACCTACGCAGTCTTCTTGCGACAGTGAGAAGACTTCATGTAACAATAAAGAAGACTTCTTGTGAAGTCTTCTATAAAAGTTAAAATTTTGATAGATTGTTTATCCGAGAAGACTTCTCGTTGTTTTTGTTAAAAAAGAAATTTAAAGACTTAGAAGTCTTCTATAAAAAATAACACAAAAATTGAGTTTCATAACTAACCTATGCATTGACCAGAAGAGATCTCTAGAAGCCTTTTCGATGGAGAAGACTTCTTCGTTAAGCAAATCTGAAAAAAATCAATATCAGTTTTAGATCCGGTGAGATTCATGTTTAGCTTTTACAAGCACATTTAACTTCACCACGAAAGTAACCCACTGGTTAATGACTAAGAATCACAAGCTTCTATGTCTGTATAAACTTTACAATTAAAAATATTATAATCTTGATTTTTGGATGAATTTAGAGAGAAAGTGAAAAATATGTGGTTTTTTTACATAAGAAATGAGATAGGAAGAATAAAAATTGATTTTTTGGTGCACTAAGAGCTATAAATTGGTTGTTCATGGCGGTTGGTGTATTGATGACAATGACAATATTGTAAATACTTGATGAAAATGAGGATGATAGAGCAAAACAATCATTTTTGATGTAACCATGTCCAGCCAGTAGCTGACTATGAGTGGGATGAGCTGAATCAGCTGAGTAACACTACCTTGGACAAGGGTGAGCTGAACCAGCTAAGTGACATTACACTAGGACGACAAGAGCTGAATGAAAGTGACATTAAAGCTGCCATGGACCAAGCTGGATCAGGTGGAGCTCGGCCCAAAACTAGAGCTGGACAAGACTATACTTTCTCAGCCCAATCCAAAACAATTTCGACCCAAATTCAAGATGATTTAACAATGTCTTCCTCAGCCCAACAAAAATACCCAATCTATTTTTTAAAGGGCCAATTACTCGATCACAAACCAAAAGATTGGAGAAGGCAATTGCTGGTTTAGTTTACTCTAAACGAGAACCGAAATTAAGTTAAAATCAAGACCGAAGACCAAGTCAAGTTGTTCAACTATTCAGTCTCCGGTCTTACCTAGTTTTCTTATCTTTATCTCTCGTTTCCTACAAGACTTAGACTTTTTTTCTGTTTCCAATAAGTCTTAGACAATTTCTTCTTCTACATAAACTCTTGTATTGCCTTTGATCAATCTATTCACTCGTTTGTTAAAAACTTCTATACAACTATGTGAATCCCTTGTTCATCTTTGAACATTGATTGCTAGATGAGTAATTCTCAATGGAAAACTGGTCTCTAGATCATACATATGCAGTGACCTGCACGATCTGAGACTCTTCTACACAAGTGATCGATCATTCCTTAGATCCTCACTGAAGTTCATCCACCATCTCGACTTTTATCCCCTGAAACCATCATAATCTCTCTATCAAACCATTGGATGATCCTAAAAAATATTCAAGGGTCAAACAACCGAACTAAGGGTTTCATTAAGTGGTATCAGAGCAGATTGGGGGCTCTTCATCACGGGGCCATATGGCGACCCGTGCTTCCTGAGTGCAGGTCTCCATATGGCGACCCGTGCCTTGAGAGTGTTGGTCGCCATATGCCGACCCGTGCTTCATGAGTGCATGTCACCATATGGTGACCCGTGCCTTGAGAGTGTGGGTCGCCATATGGCGACCCGTGCTTCCCGAGTGCCGATCGCCATATGGAAACCCATGATTCCCGAGTGCCGGTCACCTTTGGCGACCTGTGATCTATGAAGAGTGGGTCCCCATATGGCGACCAAGACCCACACAGTCCGGGTCGCCATATGGCTATCAGACATCACCTAGTTCGGGTCGCCATATGGCGACTAGACCTTAACCAGTCTGGGTCGCCATATTGTGACTTTACCTGTCCAAGCACGAGTCACCATATGGCGACCTAGCCTGTCCAAGTCCGGGTCGCCATATGGCGACCTAGCCTGTCCAAGTCCGGGTCGCCACATGGCAAACCGATCTCACCAAGTCCGGGTCGCCATATGGCAACCTGATCTTTCAAAGACCAGGTCGCCATATGGCGACCTCGGCTCTCCAAGTATCGGTTTCCATATGGCGGTTTGTGTCTCTCCTTTGTATTCTTCTTCCATTCGCGATAGAAATGCTTTTCGTTTTGTCTCAATCGGAGTTAAGGTCGAGATTTTACGATTAAAACAAGTTAGAGTCGCCAAACGAATCCTGGGTCGTCAAATACAGCTCCCAGGTCGCCATATGGCGAGTGAGACCATACCCATTGGCTTCTCTCTCGAATCTCGATTGAAATTCTCTTTGTTTTATCTCAATCGGAGTTACCGTTTGAACTTTGCGATAAAAATCGCAAAGACTCGTTTTCCCGAATGATGTTCATGGTTATCGTATAAACGGCAACGGTTAACTCAACACCACATTTGTCTAAACTATACAAGGAGTGTGAAATTCCTCTCTAAATCGACATCATATCATTAAACGTTCTTTCAAAGAAATCATAAGAATGTTTAAGACAAAATACGGCCCAAAGAGACCTAGAACGCGACTAAAGATCCACTTGCGATTTCATATGAAATTGAGCCCAACAATGTTATGAAGGTGTATCTTTACTCGCAGAAGAAGATAAATCTCGCGAAATCGGAAGATAAATGTTAAATCTTTAAGATAATAATGAAGATCGAGATAAAAAGAAATATTTCCGCGAAGCGATAAACTCGATCTAGGGGCAAAAAATGAAAGGGGAACCGACCCAGAAGGCATATATAAGGGGAGCTGAAGCTAAATACAGGGGGATCCGAAGATGGAGACCTATAGAAGCTCTGTTAGCTTATTAGAACTTAGAACTTAGGTGGCTAGAGGGATGAAGTTATACATAGACGTTTCTCCATCTTTGTTCGACAATTCGGATTTCCTTAGACTCTACGACTCATTGCACTTAGAAACCCTAAGCTTTATTTTTGATAAGATCGGTTTCTATGACTGGCACTCGATTACCAGACGAACTTGCTCCGGCAGTTCAATTTCTTGGTCCACTATTTTAATTGAACTACGTCCGACTTGATCCTCGAAGGGGGTACGTAGGGAGCCTTTCTTAAGGTCCAGTCCCAAATCCTTCAAACCTTTTTTTGTCTTTTTTCGTCTATTGTAAAGCGAATTGCAGCTACATAGGTTTCTCTCGACATAGGTGGTAGAGCTAGCAAACTTAGTCTCGTTTTGCTGCCTGTGTTACACGAATTCCTTTGTGATCATGTTTCCAAACAAGCTTCATGTACACTTTTATCTCTGGATCGCTCGTACGCAAATTCGAAATAAAGATCTATTGTTTTCTAAATTCATTTTGTTATCTTTTCATGTTTTCCAAGTTTACTCGAATACTTGTCGTTAGCTCTCACAGAAAATCCGGGACCACATGGAAAGTTAGGGTTTCTTGACTTTTCTTAATTTAAGGAAATCGATGGTGTGAATTTAGGTTCCCACAGTTTGGCCCTAGAAGGAGGGGGGGGGGGGTACGGATTACTCTAACTCATGGCCGCAAAATGCTTGATCGAAAAGATGTCTGGAAATAAAGAAAATACTCCAGCTCGCAACAACGCTGGTAAAACAACTCCAGCAGTGACTGTTGCCATCGCCAATGCTTATGGAAACACTGCAGTGCAGCACCAAAACGAGGTCGCGATTTCTCTCACTAAACAGAAAGGGAAACGTTAAAATCTACCAAAACCTGTAAAGTTCATCTCATTACCGAGTTGGGAAAATATCAGCACATAAGGATTCGACCAAAAGACATTTTTCGAAAAAAATTCGGAAAAATGAACCTTGTTGTGGCAGAAATTGCGGAGAAACCCTAGATTACACACGGAAAAAGGAAGCACAGAATGTCGGCCGTACAACCCCCACTGTTGTACTTCTTCTGATTTTTTTTGAAGAAACGAAGTTGATCTCTGTTGAATCACTCGAAACCTAAAACGGCTGACGAAAACTAAACTAAGCAAAACGAGAGAATGTATCCCTCACTGCTAAAACATTTTCTGAAACCTAAGATTTCGTAAAAAGTCAAGCTTCGATTCTACGTGACATATTCAGTGAATTCTCGATGATTGTCACTTAAAATTACTTCGAAATAATACTCAAGATCCTCTCGGATCAATCCTACGGAAACGAGAAAATCTCGGAATAATCTGAGTCTCGATAATTAATCTCATCACAGCCAAAGTTTCAAGGCTAAAACCCAGAAACAAAATTTGGGGAATAGCCACAAAACGTGAGTTCTCCGTAAAATGGCCCTCGTACAGCCAAACCCGAAAACATGCTTACATAACGAGTTTCGTAAAAAATAAACCCAACAACATTTTACGAAAAAACTTTCGTAAAACTAAACTCATGACATTTCGCGAAATAACTTTCATAAAATTAAAGTTCAACAACATTTTCCGAATCAGCTTTCGTAAAATCAAACATGACAATATTTTATGGAACATCGTTCGCAAAGTTAAACGAGTTAGTATTCCATGATACAACTTTCGTGGAAAAAAATTGAAAACATTTACGAAACGACCGCACCAGCATACTATCAAAACTCGAGTTGTACCGAACGAGCAGTCCTTGGGATCACATTTTTGTTCTCCTTTGAATCCCGATTAAAACGCTTTAGTTTCATCTCAATCGGAGTTTCCGTTGAGATTTTACGATTAAAACAAGTTGGCCGCACACCGTCCAACTCGCCCCAATGGCGAGTTGGATTTATTCCCTCCAGCTCGCCTCATGGAGAGTTGGGAAATCCCTGATGAGCTTCTCCTTTTTGTTCTCTTTCGAATCTTGATCAAAACATTTTTCGTTCCATCTCAATCGGAGTTTCCTTTAAGACTTGCCCAAACTCCTTGGCTTGCTCCTACTCGCCCTCTTGGACATCCTACTCGTTCTCTTGGGCATCCTAATCGCCCTTACCTAAATCTTTGCGTTCTCCTTCAAATCTCTATCGAAACATCTCTTGTTTCGTCTCCATTGGAGTTACCTTTGGAACTTTACGATAAAAACCGCAAATACTTGTTTTCTCGTATGAATTCAAATGGATTGTATAAAACGGCAACAATTATCTAAACACCTTAGTCGCCTCAAATAAACGAGTAATTTGAAACTTTTTTATAAAAATTGACATAGTATCTAAGGTACTCTTTTGAATAAATCGTAAAAATGTTAAGTCAAAAACAGCCCTAAAAGGTGTAAAACACGACTAAAAGCCCACTTACGATTCTTGACGAAATCGAGCCTAATGATATTTTGACGGTCTATCTTTTATTTCCGGGAGAAGATAATGCCTCTTCGTTCACATTTAAACGCTCGCAAATTTTTTTTGCACATCTCGAACGAGCAACGAATAGAACGATATACAAAGAAGAGTTAGGTTACGAGATGACAACTTTTTATCTTCCCTCTACAACAACTACTCGATGCACTCTTAAAATCTAAATCCTTTCAATAAAAATATAGTTCAAAGCCGTCTAAGGCATGGATTCAAAGCCACATACGGCCAGTCCCAAACATAAAATGGCCACATACGGCCCAAAACAACTAAGCATAAAATAGCCACGCATGGTCACAGATAGATCATGAACCAGAGAACATAATCTAGATCCTTCAAGGGTCCAATGAAAATTTTCCCGACATAGAACGACCAAACGTGCCCATGGATTGATTCAACTCGACCCTCTCGTCGATAACCTCGGTCACGGTCCCCTCCGTATCCGGAGAAACTGGGATGGGATCCCAGTATCCCAGCACCTTCTCCTCGAGAGGAGGGACCAGAGTCTCGACACCTTCACATTAATCAATGTAGCCGGTCATCTTGTCCATCTCGGTATAGAAAACGTAGTCGCTGGCCGTTGTCCGCGACAAGGCATGAACGGCTCCACCTTCTTATAGGCAAGAATTTTTACTATTCATTCTCGGAATTTCGGCCAATGATACCATCTAACTTTCACAACCAGTTTAACCGCCCGGTAGAGCCTCACGCTAAAAGACCACGACCTAACGAGTTGGGGGGATAACTGTTGGGGTCAAAATCGGTCAAGACAAAATCAATGGCTCAAGTCCACGAAACAGGTTTCTTCTGAGGTTTTGGCTCACAAAAGTTTTCAAAGAACGATCAAGCCGCAAGGAGCAAGTCATCATCAGCGAGTCCCACAACTAACATACGGGTCGCCATATGGTGACACGTGCTTGCTGAGTGCAGGTCCCCATATGGTGACCCGTGCTTGCTGGGTACAGGTTGCCATATGGCGACTTGTGTTATACCATTTCACCGAGGACGTTTGGAGATTAACAACATTCCAGCCGTTAGCAATGTTTAACACTTCCTCCTTTGCACATGTTATTCCCTAGCTAAAGCTGGGGAAGGTGATGTGAGTATACTATCTTGTAGTTGGGTCACCTTATGAGACCGATCTTTGACTCTAGAACTTATAATATTGTAGAAAGATTTTTCCAGATTGTCCAATATGGTTTTAGTTTTCAAAGCTCTAAGGAGCTTGAACTGAAAACTAACTTGAGTTGATGCACCATTCCAAACAGTTCTATTAAGGTAATTTTTTTTTGGTGATCCACAATATGATGAAAAACATGGAGAGGTTTGCAAGTGAATCAAACCAAAGCAGGAATATAAACAATGTAGTCACTTAATCAGAATGATCCGAGGAGAGGAATTCTGAATATCCTTCGAACAACCTCAAAGAAAAGTATGATTAATAAGATCATGAGCTTCATAGTGACTGTTCAAACATGGATAAGGCAGTCATTTGACATGAACTTCAAACAACTTTGTCTTCTGCAGAAATTGATAATACTACTAATGTCAATATCCTCACTACATAAATTGAAGTGTTTGGTTCCAAATTTGGTTAAAGTTACAAAATACAGTCCATGGGTAAGAATCAACCAGAGATGTGGCATTGGTCTTACCAAATTCCTTCCAAAAATATTCCCTCTTAATTTGTTCATTTACACATAGAGAAAAGAGACTATAATGTCGATACTTAGTGCCTTTATGAAAACTCTGCTAGTGACCATCTGAGCCAAAGCTTGATAAACCTATAGATTAATCGACATATCCTACACCACTACAGTCTTCCTTGAGCCATGGTGATCATTAATAATCCTTCTTGAATTTGCAGGCTGTATATGTATTCTAATAAATACTCCATCAAAAAGTCTATTTACAACTTCCATTTTAGCCACTTATTGATGTCTGATGTTGTTTATTCCTCCTATGTTCCATCCAGAAAACGTTATTAAGAATTTTGTATGGGTTTTTGACCTTTCGTCATGGTCTTCTTCTGTGTAACCAAAAAGAATGGGTCTTCAGTTTTTACTTCAGCAGATGTTAAATAACAGAACCACTCTACGTCAAAAGTGGTTTCATGAGGAACTCTCATTTCTTCAGATATTAATACTAATTATCAGTCGGAACACTCATCTGTAAAATATCAACTTAGGATGATTTGGAGCATACAACCTCATGAGACATTTCCATTACTTCCTAATCAGATGCTAGAGCCGAGAACTTGTCTACAAATGAACCTTTTGGATGTTCCATTGTGGTCATTTTTCTCTAAATGGTGTGATATTCCATCCATAATATATATCGTCCTCCAAACATAATTAGATGAAAGACATTGTTTGTCGCTTCTTTGGAATGACCAGGGTAAGGCTTGTGGACTGGATATTGAGATAATGGCCTACATGAGGCAGATGGAAGAGTTTGTGGACATTGTAGAGTATCATGACCATACTATTTACAGTTAATCCCACATTTCAAAGGAAGCCAAGTGTATGAAACTGATATTCCGACTTCACTATCATTGCTAAATCCATAAACAATACAAGATGCAAGCTCTTGCAGAAGATCATGAAAATAAGCTTGGCCACTTCATAATGTTCCATTCAGTGGGTTTTAAGAGAAACTGGTTAGTTTATCATCATAGCTAACCTGCACATACTTTCATCACTGAATATCAGATACGAAACTCCTCTCAATTCCAAACTAACAGCTGCAGAGGTGATTTGAGGTACATTAGGTGAGAATTTAGATCACCAAGGGGCGACGAACATTGGACGACTTGCGATATGAAAGTGATTCCGACTAAGAAGGATGTCCCGAGTACAGAGTAACACAAAGCAAAAACTATCCATTGCCTAGACTATGTGGTCCATGATGAACCCAAAGAGCATTGACCATGCTAATTACTATTCCTATTTGAAGAGGAGGTCAATGGAATTGAGCAAAGATGAATAATTTGGACTCCTTCTTCATGGTCTTTATGTTTTTGTGGGGGATGGGGGGGGGGGGGGGGGGGGGGGAGATGAAAGAGCTTTTGATACATGGCATTCTGCCTTAGTAGACAAGGTGTCTTTGAAGAATACATATTCACTTATGTGTCACTGATGGAGGAAATACATCGTCCGTGATTTTTTCAGAAAGAACTTGAAAAATTTAAACTCACTCTCCAAAAGCTGGTGTGGAATAAGGAGTATAACATCATTGTCTGCTAATGGATGAACAAAAGTTTTAGCTTTAGATCAGGATTGCCTACCCCAGTGACATGCTACGAATGTTTGTGCGAAGTTGATAGAAAACATTGGTGGTATCCAATCGACTGACTTTGGCGTAAGAGACGAAGACACTAATGTGATGGTGGGTTCTTTGAAAAATGATTATTTAAAAGGAGAAAAGACTAAGGTATTAAATGATTGCAAAGTTTTGATGGCGCTGATTAAAGAACCTGATGCTGAATTTCTCGACAGAGTTGAAGGAGATTCAAGAACTGAAGAGATGACACCAAGATTTCAAGATATTATATATTCTTCGAGAAAGAATGAGATTGAAGATTTCTTAGATAGAATTGCTTGATCTTTTATAGGATTCTTTGTTTTATGTTTGTTCTATTTTTGTCCAGTTATCCACACCACCTCAAATTTGAGTACTAGAATATTTAATAAGTTTTTTTTCATATAATTTATAATCTATATATATAATAAAGTTGACTTGCCTCCAGCAATTCATGACACGTGTCAGCTTAAGAGTTTTAAACAAATGTTTCCTTTCATTACTTTAGATGTTTGGGTTGTTGTTGTGTCGTTTGTTTATGTTGAGCTTTACGTTTGAGCTTTCATTAGGATTTTGTTGGCGCCCACTAATTATAACCCATTTACATCTACTTCTCCATCGCTGCGCCTGAATTGTACAAATCGTCGCAACCTCCATCACTCTTCACCTTCAGAGCTAACGTTACGCCTCACAATTACCTTCTCAACTTTGTCGCCAATGCCCTTATAGATCTTGTTTGTCATTTGGTTGATGCCGCAGACAACCATGTGTTTCCATATACAACAGTAGCAGAGTTACGACGGCCGATTAGAGTCATCAGAAAGCCTATAAGATTTTCTCCATCGCTCAACTACATTCTGCTCACAGATAGAGGCGAGCCTGAATGTTATGAAGAGCCTATGCAATTGGATGAGTCGATCAAGTGGGAGCTTGCAATGAATGACGAGATGGACTCGTTGTAATCCAATCACACGTGGGAGTTAGCATAGTTGCCTAAGAAGAAAAAAACATTGCATAACAAGTGGATCTACCGAATAAACGAAGAACCTAACGGGAGTAAGCGCTATAAAGCGAGGCTTGTTGTAAAGGGATTCCAACATAAAGAAGGCATTGAATTCACAGAGATATTATCTCCTGTAGTCAAGATGGTGACCGTTAGAACGGTCCTTGGGATGGTAGCAGAAGAAGAATTACATCTTCAGCAGATGGATGTAAAGACGGCATTTCTTCACGGTGATTTGGATGAAGAAATTTTTTTGAATCAACCTGAAGGCTTTGAAGTAAAAGGGAAACAAATCCTTGTTTGCAAGCTTAAAAGAAGTTTGTACGGTTTGAAGCAAGCTCCAAGATAGTGGCATAAAAGGTTTGACAACATTATTAAAGGTGTCGGTTTCTTGAGGTGTGAGTCTGACCACTGTTGTTACTTCAAGAGGTTTGAAGAGTCGTACTTGATATTTCTCCTATATGTGGATGACATGCTGATAGTAGGAGCAGACTTGCATGAGATCAATAGCTTGAAGATGAAACTCTCAGAAGAGTTTGCGATGAAAGACCTTGGAGAAGTAAAACATATTCTAGGGATGAGAATCAGTAGAAGCAAGGACGGTCTTAAGCTATCCCAAGAGGAGTATGTAAAGAAAGTTCTCAAGAGGTGTAACATGGATGATGCGAAGCCGGTCAATACTCCCCAAGTCATTTTCGGTTATATAGAGAATAGTCTCCAAAGACAGAAGAGGAGATGACATGTATGGATAAAGTTCCATATGCTTCTGCTATAGGCAGCCTGATGTACGTGATGATATGTACAAGGCGAGACATTGCACATGCAGTGGGAGTCGTTAGCAGGTTTATGAGCAATCTAGGAAAAGAACATTAGGAAGCCGTGAAGTGGATTTTCAGATACCTGAAGGGGAATCTAAGCTTGTCGTTATGTTTCACGAAGTCTGAGAAGGGATTGCAGGGATATGTTGATGCTGACAATTGAGGTGACATTGACAGAACGAAGAGCACAATCGAGTATGTCTACACTTTTGGTGGTACTGCAATTTGTTGGGTTTCAAATATGCAGAAAATTGTATCTCTATCAAGCTGTGAAGATGAGTATGTTGCTGTAATGGAGGCAACAAAAGAGATGATGTGATTACATTCTTTTCTACAAGAGCTAGACAATGACCAAGGGAAAAGTGTTTTGTACTGTGATAGTAAGAGTGCCAGTTTTCAAGTGGGAGATTATTAGTCAAATATCACATGTTTATTGATGGACAATGATGGACGGTGACAAAAGTGCTAAAAAGTTAAGAAATGTTGGCTCCAATAATGTCAACAAAAGGAGACTACATTGTCAACGATTGTTGGCACCTACCAGCCCATGAGCTTCTATAAAAACCTTCGTAAGGTGAGAAGTAAGTTGCATCCGAAAAATCCTAGAGCAAAAGAGAGAACAATAAGAGAGGAAGAAGAAAGAAGTTCGTGGAAAAGAGAGAAAAAATATTATAAGAAATTAAGAGTAATTTCTTAAGTGTATTTGGGATCGGATGTTCGTTGAGAGCTTTGTAAAATTTCCTCGGGTGATAATCAAATATCTATAGCAGATCCGGAGACGTAGGCACGATTGGCCGAACTCCATTAACAATTTTGTGTGTCTTTTTCCGTTTCCACAAATGCTAATTTTTTTTCGGCAAAAATTTGATCCGTATTTTCTAATTTCTTTTGCAGTTTCCATGAGCAGTTCGATGTCCCTGATGTGTCAGACTCGGCTGTCTTTGTGGCATTTGATGGTGAGATGACGAAGTTAGCCAATGCTCGTGCTGCAGATGTTTCACAGCTTCTGATAACAGAACCACACACGACTTTAGCTCATTTGTTTGTCCCATGTGACTCGGCCTCACTTGATAAGAAAATGTCTAAAATAAAACTTTTTGAAGTTTTTGTCACAAAAATTAACTTTAAGAAAAAAATGATCAAAATAGAATTTTTTATTTTGAAAATTTTAATATTTTTTAATTTTTTTAATTATAAACCTCACCTCCAAAACCTAACCTCATAACTCTAAACCCTAAGTTTAGATTAATTAATCTAATGAATATAAATATAAATATATATTTACACCCTTTAATAAAGTCTATTTTAGTCACTTTTTAGTGCTATTTTGGAAACCAAAACTTTTACTTTCGCTTGAAGCATTCCCCATTCAAATCCTCCTGGAAGCATCAGTCTTTCACCATACCACATCCCTTTCACTGCAATCAGCGTGCACAACTCCCAAACTTTTCAGAAGATCCACCTCTCAAGGTTCTACTCACTAAGGGCATCATTATCCCTAGGACCTCTAATGGGGTTCTTAATTTTTTTTTTTTTGCTGCTTAAAAACAAAGAAAAAAAATTAAAAAAAAAACAATCGCGGGCCGCCACGTGTCAGTGGGGCCCGCAAACAGTGTAAGAAACTCGCTAAACCGGTTCTTATTTAGTAGTTTTTAGAAGCGGTTCTTGCACTGTTCATGGACCCCACATGTCAATGGGGCCCGCAAACAGTGCAAGAACCCCTCCTAAGGACCCCGGATAATCATGCTCTAACTCCTTTGTTCTTCAAAACTATGTAATTTTTGGATTCTTTCCACTTCCTCAATTTTTCAAAAGAATACCTGCATTTTGCATGCTGGTAACGGATGCTATGGTGATAGTTGCACACAACAGTTGTTTAATCATCTTTGCATTACAAAATCTACCAGTCGTTTGGATTAATTTGCATGTTAACTTTTTAAACCATTAGTAAGGTTTATTATCCCTGTCCAGATTCTTTGAAATTCAGCCAATACACATTGCTGTCTGTTACATTTAACGCAACGGTATATCAAACAGTCTTTCAACGTCTATGTTTAACTCTTAATCAACTTAGTAACCCTCTTGCTGCGTTGAATCAAAACAGAAATAATAAACTAAATTCCACCATCACCACCACCACCACATACTCATTGTCAAAATGGTGAAGAAAAAAACTAATACTAAAGCAGCAGACACTCTCGAAGATGACCTAGGACTTACAGGTAGAGTTACTCAGCGGCGCTTGAATACATCATCGGGTCCATCACGAGCCCACACAGAAGAAAAAGGTACCATGTAGTTTCATGCTTTCCAGACAACAATACTGGGTCATGTGCTAATTTCTTCTCACCATACAAGACGCAGAGAGTTCAACTAAGCGTCCATGGGTACACGAGAAATACCAAACTACCAACTTCAAGAACCAGACATTAAACAATGCAGAGAACTTAAGGAGGCTAGCATGACAAACTAGAAAGCATTTGCAAGAACAAAAACAACAGTTAGGAGTACAACCTGTTCACTTCTCAAATTCTCATCTTTATATTTCACCAAAATTTAAAATATATAATATCATTTCATACCAGCTTAACAAATCGTACACTGCCTGACTCAATGTTCCAACAGTAATAAAAAACAATTACCACACTCTACGGAAAATAAACTTAAAAAATAATGTAATTAAAAAAAAAATTAAAATACTAATTCAACCCCCAAACCATTAATCCTACGGTCAACGATAGTTTAAATGCAACGATCTCGAAATTCAATATAATTGTGAGATATCAAACAAAGTTCTACATTGAAAATTTAGATAAGAAGTGTCTAATATATAGAGAGAAGTTCAAATTTAATTAGTACGAGGCATTTTATGAAGAAATCTAAAAGTAAATCCATGCGGGCTTGCCTAGTAGGTCTAAAGTGGACAATATACTAATCGGATAATAAAGAGTTGGACATGGGCTCACACAATTCCAACAATTGGTATCAGAGCGGTATGACGACGATCTGCAAGAAGACCAAAAAATACCCTTCGGGAAATCATGCGATTACTGGTACAAGATGGTGCCAAGATAATTCGCTTAAGAAGAAACACACGAGATGAGTGTAGTCCTTAGTTTGAGAGGGAGAATGTGAGATATCAAACAAAGTCCCACATTGGAAGTTTACACAAGTAGTGTCTAATATCTAAAGAGAAATCCAACTCTAATTAGTACGAGGTCTTTTGGGAAGGAATCCAAAAATAAATTCATGCGGGCTTGCCTAGTACACATTTTCTATGTATTTTTAATAATAAATTGTCAATTTCCAAAAAAATATTAATTGAAAATTTTAGAATCTATTGATTAAAATTTGTGAGAAATTTTTATATTTTAAAAATATAACTTATTAATTGTTAAATATTTTTTTTTTGATTTGTGTGAAAATTTTATAATGTATATTATTTAGAAACAGAGGGAGTATAAAACAACCAACAACTACTACATACACACAATGACAACACTAAATAAGGCTCTGACCAAATAAAGACCACCACATTACTATATCACACAAAAGAATCACACACAACAAAATAGATCTCCTGCGCGAAGCGCGGATACACACCTAGTATGTAAAATAAAAGATAAAAAATACAAACTAGGAAAATAAATATTAGAGTTTTTCAAAAGAAAACTTTTAAATGATTTAATATTTGTAAAACTTAAAAACAAAAATTCTTCTACCATTAACAATTTAACGATGCTCTAATACAATATTAATTATTGACTTTGTAATGGAAAAGATAAACCATTAATAAAACTTAGTCAGTTGGGGTTTTTTTGGAGCCAACCACCTAACCACTTTCTATAACCATTCTTTGAATTACTGAATGCATGATGTATTGAATGGAAACACCATAATAGATCGATATGCCAGTAACATTCATGCTCAAAGCAAGGTTAAACAACATACACTTGAGCATCGCCGGAGCTCCACTTGGTGGCATCACATATATAATAACAACTAATTGTTTTTCAGCTCATCAAACATGGCAGTATAAATAAGCAGTTAAAAGTACAATCTCCTAAATATAACTAGTAGTGTTGTAGCTAATTTGGGAAAGTACACACAGACATTTAGGACGCATGTTCGCAGATCGAAACTGCTAGCATGCAACATGCCAGGCCGCTTCTATAAGCTCAGGAAAATAAGCTTGTTTGTGGTCAAGAGAGGAAGTGCTACACATGAGAAATGCAGTGTGAGATACCTTTATGAGATTGTTATGGAAAGATGATGTGCCAATCAACCACTGGTATTAAAATATTGCATTGGTGGAAAGGAATTAGATTCAATGTTTTCACAATGTTTGAAACAGAATATTATGTAGCACATGTGTATATATGAGTAACCTTGGGATTAGGTCATAGTTACACGTTTAAGGGAGAATAAACATGAGCAAGAGGTTTGTTCTTGACGGATTAGGTTTTGATATCATGTGAGTGACTTGACTTTGTGAGTACATCTCAGCCTATGTGTGTTTGAGTAGTTAGGAATAGTCCGTCTCTAGTCATGTGACTTAGATTAATTTGGATTAAGCAAATATGTG
>CAJHQQ010001754.1:0-83656 GCA_905132885.1 Moricandia moricandioides
GTATATGCACCTCGAGGTATATCAACTGTCAATTATAGTGAGTGCATATTTGCCAACTAACAAACCAATTGTTAATCTTAAAAGAGATGTAATACTAAAAGATAGTAAGAAAAAACACCATCAAATCTCTAGGAAACAAAATGAATTTTGTGCAATCAAAACATCAACGCAGAGGCCAGATTAAAACAAAAATAAAGATGTATATTAAGACAAGAAAATTGTCAGACACTAAGATGGAGACGTAGAGATGAGAAAATTACTAACCAAAGAGGATGATCGCCAGCACAACCGTGCGGTTTGCTCCGAATGAGTGAGCCATAGTATCGAATAGTTGAGTGTGTATTATATTTCTCTCTTGTTCTGGTTTTTTTTTGTATCTTTGATAGAAAGAACAAGTTTAGAAGCTTTTATATAGAGAGTCTAGTCCCCAAAGGTGATGGTGAAGTAGTCGCTTTTTAATGAGAACAAATGTCATCGACAATGACATGGACCAATCATATAACGACTATCTACAGAACCAGCCAATCAGATCTGGTCTTTTGTCAGAGTATTTGTGTCCGTTTGGTTCCACGTACTCTGCATGTTTCTTCTGAATTCTAGAGAATGTAGGGGTCTTTCTTCCAGGCTCAACACACTCTTCTTCTTGAGTTTTCCTTCTTCCCTAATATTGCCTCTCACGTCAAGGTCTCACGTCTTTGCTAAAATGCGCTTACAATAAATAAATAAAAGATCTTTGTCAGAAAATAAAAGTATTATACAAAAAGAGTATAAAATCTTTAAAAAACAATATTTTTTGTTTTATAAAGTTTAAATAATTTTGAAAATTTATGGAACATATAGTTTCACTAATATTTATCTTTTTATTTTATATCATGAAAAATATATTTTTAAAAAAAAATTAGATTTTCTTGTACTAAACAAATTAAATAAAATATTCGTAAATATTCGCAAATAACAATAAAATTTTGGATATCCATAAAACCGAATATCAGTAAGCAAAATCACATATACATAAAATACAAAAAAATCACAAAGACTTAAAATTATCGTATTATTCGTCTAGTTCCCATCCCTACTAGGTACAAAATGAATAATGGATTATACAAATAAATTTATTTTATTGAAGATCACAATCAACTACAAGTAATTGATTAATTTCACTCTATGGTCTTATAAAGTCAAAGCTAGCTAGAGAGTGTGTACAATGAAGTGAAGAAACTAACTAGTGAACAAACTTCTATATGCTTCTATAAAAATTCAACCACACAATTTTCAACCAAAGAAGCTTGAGGATGACCATTATTACTCTCTCCTCAATTCACATGTTGTTTTAATTTGTAAGGATGAGCATTATAAAATGTAAAATACAAAAGGGAGGGATTTAGTTTTTGGACTTGCTGCTGCTCATACTCATCAGTAGTGCCTTGAGCATCAGACTCTTCTTCCCCTTTCTCAGTGAAGATTTTTGCTTTATCTCCACTATCTCTCTACTTGTCGACAAAGTTATCGCTCTTTCTGGTTCCGGTAACAACGCCTTTCATAATCAACCACACAAACAGAGCATAAAATTACTATTAATGTTGAACAAAAACGGAAAGTTATATGAATATACCAAACGTTATTACCAGTATTCTTGGCTGGCCTGGAGAGCTTGAATGTTTCAGTAGAGACCCTGAACGTAAGAGAGGAAACCTCATAGGAGAATTTCCTCTTTTATCTGCAATGTTCACACAGTTACTTGTCTGAAATCTGAGAAATAAAAGCCAAACTAGAGAGATTAGCATTGCTTAGTTGTTTGTACTGTTTGGTGTTCTGTTGTTGCTTATGTTGTTGTGTAAGAAGGAGAAGCTTCCTGTCTTGTTAGCTTTCCTGCATACGACCAACCAATAATCCTGATTACAAAACTATTAAAGCCAGAGAGAAAAAGAAGAAGATCAGAATCTACCTTGCAGTAGTATTTGGGTGGTTTTCTAGTATTGTTGATCGAACAGCTTTCAGACATGATCAGGAAGAAGGACTCAGATATCATTTTTTTTTTAGAAAAACATAACCAAATCAAAAAAGTGGGGATATAAAATTACAGATTTAGATTACCACTCTTGAACCGATGTGAGTCATCTCCTGCAGCGAAACTTGTGCCTCTTCCATGTTCTTTTATGCAAGAATATATATATGTTATAAAAGATTATCAGACTGATTAGACGGTAGTATAATGGGGAAGGAAAAAGAAGTTTAAAGGGTATACGAGGGAAGAAGTAACGCTTATGATGGTGAGGAGGAGATTGAATGAGAAAGCAATGCTGAGAAGCCCCACTCTTCCCCATATACTCTCTGCATAGTTTCATCCTCTACAACAATGACAGAAAGTGAGAGTTGTCTTCTCTTCATTAGAGTTTCAAAAGATTGCTTACTTGTTCCAGAGAAGATAAACAAAGCTGAGTCGTGGAGAAATGGGCAGAGTTATCAGAGAGAAAGGAGTTGAATTTATCAGAAACAGAACCAAGATGATCCACTGTGTTCACTACTGCCTTGGCTGCATATTCTTTCAACGTCTCTATCACCCTAACATCATTCATTCATTTTCCTCTGAGAAAAATTCACAGTTACTTTGCAGAATATTTATCCAAAGAAGAGAAAGATAGTTACGTTTCTTTGTGTTCTTCTTTGCCATAAGATGTTTCGAAGTACTCAGCAGCTGAGTATAACTGTTTCCGCAAGTTCTTTAAATCCTTAAAAGAACAAACAAGAAAAGAAGATGAATCTTGAATGAATAGAAAAACAAGTCAAGATCAGAACCCAAATACATGGTTGGGGAAAAGAGAGAGATCAGAAGGATCAAACCTTAAGAGTTTGTGAGAATTGAAGAGTCTGCTGCATGAAGAGTTCGTCATGATTGGAAGATTGATGAAGAACGATGGCTAAAGATGTAGAGCTCTCCATTTTGTGTTCTGGTTTAAATGAGATGAGAGAAAGAGAGAGATATAATTGAGCAAGTAAGAGAGAGATCAAGTGGAGCCACTGCAAGACTCATTTAAACACATTCCATACCTTCTTCTCAAGTTTAGTTATTCTTGTGAACAAATTTAATTAGCTTGTGACTAGTTATGAGGAGAGTTTAAAATTGGAAAGCAGCCGACAAATCCAAACATAACGACCCGTAGAAACATTTAGGCCACATGATAATAGCTTCTATCAATCAATAACACAATTATTTAAACGTTAATGATGGGATCAATTATAAACAATATACGCAGGTCAAAAAAAAAACAAAAAGGAAATTGTTAGTTGGAAAATAATGAAGCAAAAAGTAGAAAAGAATCATTTTAACATTTTGTTAATTAAAGAGAAAACAACTTCTCAACAATTTTTCTATCTCTTGTCCCTTTCTTTAAAAAAAATAAATAAATGAATACAGAAAATAATACACACACACACACACTACAGTAAGTGTGAATACAATACAAGAAGTGGGGACAGACTACATAGGAATAAAGATTCAATCACGGACTCCATTTAATGGGTGTGTGTTGCCTTTATGATAGAGGCTAAAAGATGGATCATGTGAAATGATATCTAAGTTTGCATTATAACCAGACGACAAGAACACCCAAAATTATTGAGTTGCAGGGCACGAGAGACAGTTTCCATTAGCTAAAATATCCAATGGATGTGATTCAGTTCTTTGTTGAGTGAGAAATGATCATATGCTTTCTCACTGCATCCAGCTTTTCATCTTTACAGAAGACAAGAATGAGATATGGGGATGAGTCAATAATGAAGATCTTTGTGCATTTTTACGTACCTTATGGTTTTGGCCATTAAGTAGACATAAGATCGTTGTGCATTTTTACGTGCCTAGACTCAGCACGCGGTTCTCTCTAGAAAGCGTCACTTTTAGTTTTAACACTTAGAACAAGAGAGCATGCTCCCCATAAAGTTTCAACAATCACAATCAAATCTCGAACTATAAGAATAATTTTCTTTATTATTTTAGAAACTTTTTAAAATTAAAGCTCTGAATATTTTTCTTAGATCTCTTGACCTTCTCTCTTAAATCTTTTTAGAACAACTTTTTATAAGACCTATATTTATAGTGAAGACAATTATCTCTAACATGTGGGATATGGAAACATAAACATAATTTAAGTAGAAAACTTCATTTTTCCTATTCTAGATTTCTTTTTTTGTTTATCTCTTAACATATTAAACTCTTATTTATATGTTAAGTTTCTACAAACTTGGAATTATCCAACATTCACCATATTAATTCCAACATGAATTAGAGAGATCAATTTCTTGAACTCTAATTAAGTTACTCATTTGCTTGAACTTAATCTTTGTTAATGGCTTGGTAAGGATGTCGGCCTTCTAATCAATAATCGGAGTTTGCATGTATCGACTTAGAACACCAACTGTGTAGCACACGTCTGATCTTACGTGAAGTAGTTACCTCAAACATCCTATGTTTCTTCTGCATTCCGTAGCATTTATCTCTGGTTCATCTTCAATTTTTGATATTTTTAAACTCGACTGCATTGCTATGTGAGTCGTGTTACACATTTCCATCTTTGCGTCGCACAACAATAAGACTCCTCATTCAATCTTTCAATACATTGATGTGCACTTCCTAAAACCCATCTCTTTTAGAACCTGATGAGTTTTATGTTCACTTCTATAGGTGCTTGGTGTAACCCATATAAAGCCTTGCGTAACACATAAACTCGATCTCCTTCTCCTTTCTTTTCAAACCTTCGGGTTGTGTCAAATACACTAACTCTTTTTGATCACCATTCAAGAAAGCGGTTTTCTGATCCAGGTGATGTATCTCCCAACCGCTTGTTGTTGCAAGGGCTATTAAGAGTTGTATAGTTTCGAGACGTGTCCCTAGTGCAAACACTTCATCAAAATCTATTTCTTGTCTTTGTACATAGCCTTTTGCAACAAGACTAGCCTTTTACTTGTTCACCGTACCATATGCTTTTCTTTTAATCTTGTAGATCCACTTTAACCCAATAGGTTTCACTCGAACTAGTCTATCCACAAGCTCCCATGTCTTGTTCCTTGTGATAGACTCCAACTAGGCTACCATAGCTTCAACCCATTCTTGTACATGTTCGTCCTCAAGATAGTTCTTTGGCTCACCATCTACTGTGAGCAACATCATTGCACTTTTTTTATCTGAAAGTAACATATAATCATCGAGATACCTTGGTTTTTTTTGGTGCGGTCGTGTCTAGTCACCAACGGTTGACCACCACCACCTTGGTTTCCATTATGATCAGTATCTTCTTATTCATCCTCATCTTGATTTCTAGATGTATGTTCATGATCGTTACCTTCTTCTATATCATCCTCATGTGGAAGCTTATGCATACTTGGTTCACATCTGCTTGTGTTGTTGTAGATGTCTAATCCCAAGCTTTCTTCTCATCGAAAAGCACATCTCTACTCACCATCACCTCTCATGTGACTGGATCATAAAGTCTATAATCTTTGGAACCCGGCTCAGCTCCAGGATTGATCACACTCTTTGATCTCTCATCTAACTTCTTCTGATGTGTTACATTTATTTTCGCATGTGCAACACAACAAATATCCTCAAGTGCTCGATATTTTTTTCGATGTGATACACTAGTATGGCATTTGATCCTTTAAGGCTTTTGTAGGAACTTTATTGATGAGGTAAGTTGAATGTCGTACAGCTTCCCCCCATAAGTATTTTGGCATCTTCATTACCTTCAGCATACTTCTTGTCATACTCATTAAGGTTCGGTTTCTCCTCTCCACAACATTGTTTTGCTGAGGTGTGTAAGGTGTGGTTAGATGCTTTTTAACTCCATTCTCTTCAAAAAATACATTGAAATCAGCTGAGGTAAACTCTCCTCCTATGTCGGTGTGAAAGGTTTTAATGGTTGACATGGCTTTCTTCTCTACACTCTCTTTAAGCCTTTTGAATTGATTGAATATCTCACTCTTCTACTTCAATAGTATAACCCACATATACATGAATAAGTCATCAATTAGGATAAAGACATACCGATTATTTTCTGTTATTGGTGGTGTGATTGGTCCACACAAATCTCCATGTAATAACTTCAATGGCTTTATCGCACGTAACATGACTTTAATCGGAAATGAGTGTTTAATTTGCTACCCAGCTAGACATGCGTCACACACATTTTCTTTATGTTTTACACTTGACATTTCTACGACCATCTCCTTCTTTACCATGTTTTTCATTACTCCATAACTTATATGTCCTAGTCGAGCATGCCACCTCCATGTAGAATCTTCATCTCTAACATATAACCACTCCAGGTAGATAATCTCCATCGAAGTCTTGTAAAGACGGTTTGGAGATCTTGTACCATATACTAGAAACTTTCCACACAAATATGTAAGTGTTAAATAGATGTCTTTCATGTTAACCTCATATCCGTTTTCTATTGCTTGTCAAAGACACAATATGTTATGTTTCAGATTGGGTTAAGTGTCTTCTTCTCTCCAGTCTTGCATACAAACGTAATCCCACCTTTTCCTACAATATCAACACATGATCCATCACCAAACTTCACCTTCCCTTTGGTTTTTTGATCCATACTCGAAAAGAACTTCTTCTTCACCTTTATGTGATTGCTCGCTCCATGATCCAAATACCAAACACTTTCATTGTCTTTATCGATATCAAAATTCTTTGGGATCACTTTGTCTTCATTCAAGAACAACACCTCGTGTACATAGAGGGTGTCAACCTTTTGTGTCTCGTTTAGATTGGTTTCTTGATTCTTCACTGGTTTCTCTAGACAGACAGTTGCATAGTGACCAGGTATATCACATCTCCAACATATATCATTTGAACAATCCTTTTTGAATTTGTGTCCTTGTCGTGTGACATATGATTTTGGTTGTGTAACCTACCTCGACCTCTGACTTTTCAATTCCTTCATCTACCTCTACCACGAAAATCTCCATAGTTCCTTTTGATATGGTGATTAATACCCAAAAACATAAGCTTTCCTTGGTCTTCTTTTTGAGATTTTTCTCCTACACGCTCCTCATACGCCTTTAGCCTTCTAATTATGTCCACAAACCCGTAGAATTTAGGTTAGGACTTGCTCAAGAGAAGCTACGATCTGGATGTACTTGTGTCTTGGGAGACCCTTCGAAAACTTTTAAAACTCTTGAATTCTTCTATGTTTTCTTCAACGAGGCTGCTTTGGATGATAGGCATGATATCTTTCCCGCAAAGTTATTGACTGTATCATTATCATCCATCTTCAACCTATCAAATTTTGTAATAAATGTCTGAAATCTCGCCTTTTTACACGATCATAGCCAAGGTGTCATGATTTAATGGCGGTTTCAGATGTATTTTGATGTGGTTTTTTTTTCTGACAGCTTATGGTTAAGGTTTTTTTCCTTAATAATGCAATCTATCAAGGGCTTTTTGCTGAATAGCCAAATTTAGAGTAGAAATTAAGTAAATGACACTGATTTTGACATAATGTAAAAATTACACATTTACACCACAATTCATCCGGTTATAACCCTTTTCCTTACCATTATCCGGTAATAATATGCTCTACGTATCCACGTAGTCCATTGTAATATATTTACATATGGTCAAAATATGCCTACAATTATTTTACGAAGAATGAGGAGTCCATCCACGTCACACGTTTATTGGACCACATACATATGAATTGAGTGTTTTATTCTATATCGTCGAAATAGTATAGAATTATAACCTCACCCACAACACATACTATTAAACATTATCCAAACCCTAATATCTATATACTAAACCCTAAATCTCAATCTAAACCATACCCAAATATAAACTATAATATATATTTCATATTAAATAACAAGGAGCCATCCGCAAGTTTATTGACCGCATAAATATGCATCGAGTATTCTATTCCATATCACCGAAGAAGTATATGATTAAAACTCTGCCTCACAACCCCTAAATATTAAAAATTACCCGAACCCCAACCATAAATACTAAACCCTAAACCTCAATCACTAAACCCAAACTCAAATATAAACTATAATTTATTTTATAATATTTTAAATAAACTTAAAATCTGAAAACAGTATATAATATTTTGTAATATTATATTATGCTTTATAAATGAAAAGTAGAATTAGACTTGTAAGTTAAAATCATAATATATGCTTATTCACTATAAAATTATATTCTATTCTACATTCGTCAAATAGAATAGAACAAAACAATATTATATTGCAACATGTAAAAGAGGTGAATAGACTATGGGTGGCAAGGTCGAGGAGGATGGACACAATCTTTATCAACTCTACTCAATGGTGGTTGAAATAATTATTAACTCGTTACCGCCCAAGTAGCTCAAACTCAATTTCATTATATGAAAAACATCAGAGATCTGAGAGGGAGATGAAGAAACAGAGAAGAAGAGAAGAAGAATATTATGAAAGTGTGTGACTCCCCAATGTACACGAGTTATTTTGAAACATAATAATTGTTTATTTCTTTTTTTTGTAGGTTTTGCCGGTTACAATAGAGGACAATATGACAATATTACATAAAAGACATGTGATACAGTAAAAAAGTAGGGTTTTTTACTGTATAGATTGATAAAAAAATAACTCTAGTGATTAAGCTAGGCAACTTTAAATAATAGTTTTAATTGTAAGTCTATCAGGAATAAGAAATTATCTAAAATACTAAAGCGAATGCAAATATAGAAAAGTGGTAGATCTAGAGTTTCTGGCAAGTGAATTATAATAGATATGATGCATGGAATTATTAATATGTGAGAACAATAAATGTTAACTAGTCTGGCCCCCTCTTGTACCAACTCTCATATGCGAACAGAGAAGTGTACCGTCGATCTAGGCTAAGGCCTGGTGTCGATCGACGCGAATCAGACAGGAAGTTAATTCACTATGTTAATTGTATCAGCTCTCGCATGCATATAACAACCTAGCTCAATGGAATCAATTCTGGCACAGAACCTACTCTCGTAGTTTTCCTTGTCCTAAGTTCAGGTTTCTAGTTAGCTACTCTAGAACGCAAGCATTAAACATAATTCCAAAGATTGCTATTACTTCATCCTAGCAATTCTATTTTGAGACTAATTCATCAATACCATTATGAACCCTAAATTTATACTCAGGCATGATCAAATAAAACATGATGACTAAGTAATATAATGCATAGAATAATAAATAGGGTTCCAATATAAATCTCCGAAGGAGTTCAGATCTTCTTCCCTAAACTACTAAAAAGCTCAATGCAAGAAAACTAAAAGCTGTAAAAATAAAATGTGTTCTCCTTCTTTTTTTTCTCTGCCTAAACAATAGCAAAACCATATAAACTAGGTCAAAACTCATCCAGGAAAATTCTCGTAATTTGTCTTGACTTGAACTTGAAGTCGGCCAATACTCTGCGAGTGGGCCGTCGATCGACAGCAAGGATGCTTCGTCAATCGATGGTCATGCTTGACTTCGAATCGTACTTAGATGAATGTGAACAACTACTAGATATATCTTCTGGATACTCTAACAAGCTCCATGATCTCCATAATGCTCCAGAACGTACATGGACCTATAAATACTCTAAACACACAGTCGAGACACACATAATAGACTCAAAATAGGGTCCAAATAATGGTCTAAAAATGGTAAATAATAAGGTATATTATTCTCCCACATGAAGAACCAAAGTTTCAGGAACAGATTGAAACAAATAAGCATTCTTAACATTGTTCTTCTTTTGGTCATCCGAGTTTGGTTCTATCGTGTCATACACTTCATGAACACAGAGTAAAACTTTCATCATCATCGACCAAACTGTGCATTTTTTCGGATTCAACATCGAACATTGGAGGGATGTAGATCCAAAGTTCTTCGTACGTGAAGCCCTATTCACGTCAGCCATCTTGCCTTCGCAGTCTCTGCTTCACAATCACCAGGATCAAAGCGTCAACTTAAACTTAGATCGAGTCTCCAACCTGAGGCTCTGATACCGATTCAAATATCTAGAAACACAAAGAATTATAAGAACAACTTTTCTTATTGCTTTAGAAACTTTTCAAAACTAGAGTTCTAAGTGTTTCTCTTAGATCTCTTGATCATCTCTCTTAGATATTCTGGAATAAATCTCCATGATACATATATTTATAGTGAAAGACAATTTCATTTACAGTGAGATATGTAAACACAAATCTAACCTAAATAGAAAACTTTATTTTTTTATTCTAGATTTTTTTTATATTTTCTCTTAACAATATTAAACTCTTGTTAATATGTTAAGTTTTCACAAATTTGTAATTCTCCGACACAAAAAATCATCAGATTGATGAATATGAGAGAGAGGCAATGTTATAGGTGGTGGGTATAAAACAAGATTCACTGTTTGGCCGATCAAAAAAAAAAGATTCATTTACAAATGTCAAACCAACAAGAGAAAGAGCAATAGTCAACTCGTGAGGAGGTGCACTGGAAGACTTGTCAACTAAGTCAAAAACTAAATTAAAATTAGGGTTCAAGTTAGGTTCTAAACCAGCTAGTAAACCCTAAGCCACTATGTTGATCCATAGACAGGAACCAACTATGGCAACCTTGAGGTGAGACAAGAGAATAGTGCAGGTAGGGTTTAGGGTATCGAAATCGTTTCTTTTAAACGCCGCCTTGAACCTCTCGACTCGAAATTCATCTTTCCCTTCGTCGATGCGAATTTAATAATTTCAGCCTTTGGTCGCAAGCAAAGAAAGAAAGAGAAGAACGTTTAAAAAAAAAAACATTACTCCGCCTATTCTCTCTATTGAGTAGGCCTGGTAAATGAATCTAAAGAAAAAAGTCTATACTAAACCTAATGGGCTTCAAAATAGCCCAATAGAAGCTTCCTGGTACTACAATCTAATACGTGTTTACCGCCTAGACTCAGTCTCTCAAAACCTGCTTTGCTTGAATAATGCTGAACCACAGACAGACAGAGCACTCTCTCTCTCATTCGTCAACGCGTTTTTGTTCGACTTTTTTTAAAAGAAAATTTGGTCTGGTCCACAATTGCCTTAGCCTCTAAGACAAATCAACACAATTTTAAAAAAAGTTTCAAATTAATGTTAATAATATTAAGAAGAAAATATTTATATTAATAGGACTTTCTTCTCTCTCTCATCTGCATAATCAACCACGTCAATTTTCCAAATAGTACCTCTTCTAGACCGCGTCTATCCATCTGCTACCTGCCGCCTTTGCACTCACTCCTTCAAATTTCTCTTTAAAAATCCAAAAATATATTAGTTTAACAAAAAAATAAACATAAATAAAAATAATAATTTAGATGTATTCAACTAAGAGTTTTAGGTGACTCATATGAAAGTAACAAATTCATTGTTATTCAAATATGAATTTCAAAAACTTATTTACAATCTATTGTTATTGAACTTGACATTTCATAAATTACTCTGAAATTCACTGTTTTGAAAATATTTTAAGTTGTGAAATTTTAAAGTTTTAATTGATTTTATAGTGTTTGGGTGAAGTTTCTTAATTAAAAAAAATAAAAACTTAAATTTCATAATTTTAAATAATATTTTGAGGGTAGTTTATCAAAAGTTACTTAAAATTCTTCAATTCCATAAAATTATCTAAAACTTTATTAAAAATCAAATAACTTCAACTTTAGATTTATATCGAATACACTCGCGATTTTCTTTATTATTTAGGGATTTATCCGTGTTCAAGTGAGACTAGTTTTTGTTTCCTAATAACCTAATGTTGAGTTGAATATTTTACTCATTTTCTAATCTTTTCTTTTTCTCGACTATATTTTTTTCTAATCTACTTTGTCAGATTCACACGCAACCTTGGGAGGGGAAATAAAGAAAAGAAAAAAGGGATTGTCACTTTCCAGGAAATTTCGTATTTGAAAGATGAATATATAAATAAGATGATACACGCCCTCGCTCCAATGAAAACCTTACAACTTTTCAACATACCAAATCTTTTTGTTACTTATTTGCTCACCAAACTTGTCTACTTAACAAGCCTCCCACATCTCACACAATTCCCTCAAATCCCATCTGAGATTTACAGAAAAAAAACACACAAAATCTTTTAAAAGAAGAAGAAGAGATGGATAATAACAACAATCAGCAATCGTTTTGGCAGTTCAGCGATCAACTTAGAGTCCAGACGCCTCATAATCTCTCCTTAAACGACTCCATCTGGAGCACCAACTCTATCTACAAACGCACCGACGACCGTAGAAACTTCGACATCTCCTCCGCCGCAGACAAAAACCCTATCGAATATCACAACACCAACAACAATAACAACAAGGCTTCTTCCGACATCAACTCCGCTTCCAGCTGGAACAGCTGGAAGTCTAACTCCAACGGTTTCGGACCAGTGGGCTCTAAGTCAACACCCAACAACATCAACTTCAACCCGGCCGGAAAATTCAGCAGCAACCCTTTCAACGACACGTGGAAGTTCAACTCCGACGTCAACGGAGATTTCAACAAGGGCATCTATTCTTCTCCCAAGAACTATGGCTTCAACTTGAAGAACAAGGGGATCATCGATGAAGATCATCAGATCCCCAAAGCAGCAGGAGGGAAGAAGAACAGGAAGAATCACAATCATCAGAAGAATAACAAAGAAGACGACAAGAACAACAACAACAATTTGGACAAGAGGTTTAAGACTCTTCCTCCCGCTGAGGCTCTTCCAAGGAACGAGACCATCGGTGGTTACATCTTCGTCTGCAACAACGACACCATGGAGGAGAATCTCAAGCGCCAGCTTTTCGGTTTGCCTCCCAGATACAGGGACTCCGTCAGAGCCATCACTCCCGGACTTCCTCTCTTCCTCTACAACTACTCCACTCACCAGCTCCACGGTATTTACGAGGCTGCGAGCTTTGGTGGAACCAACATTGAGCTGAGTGCTTTTGAAGACAAGAAATGTCCTGGCGAATCTCGATTCCCTGCTCAGGTTAGGGCCATCACCAGGAAGGTCTGTTTGCCTCTGGAGGAAGACTCCTTCCGCCCCATTCTTCATCACTACGACGGCCCTAAGTTCCGCCTTGAGCTCAGCGTCCCTGAGGTATTGTTTATACAATGTTCTAAAAATCTTTAGGCTGTGGCTAGATCTTTTATAGAAGATTATTGTTTAGACGGACGTTGAGCCGCTTTTTTGAACGTCTAGACCGATTTTTCAGAAAATCAGTTTGACAAAAATTGTTTCGCTCATTTCCGATTTGCCGAGGGGACGTAGGCACCGTCTAAACCGATTTTTAGAACACTTGTGTTATAACGTTTGACACACAAGACAAAGATTCTTTCTCTTTTAAGTTTATGGTTCTGATGATGAATGTTTCATGGTTTTGGTAGGTGCTTTCTCTATTGGACATTTTTGCTGAGCAGAACCCTTGAATTCGTTGGCTGGGATAAAAAAAACAACACGAAGAGAAAGATATATTATATATCATCCTATATATGAAGAGTATTAGTAATTGTCTCAAGAAAATGGTACTAGTTTATACAGTTTCTTGTTTATTTTCTATAATATTTTACAAGAGAGGATGTGTTAAATTAGATAGGAGATGGGCTTATCTCTGCGTGGGTGAAGTGGGGAGATAAACAAAACAATCACATCTTTTCACTTGTCTCTTGTGTAAATTAAATAAAGTTTCATGTGTTACACCCAAAACTGGTGTGAATGAGAATGAACTTGATCCATTTATGTATTATTATTACTATATGTTTTCTGTTGTTGCTCTTCTCTTCTCATTTATAATACTAGGGAGGGTTTCATTTGCCTTGTATTGGTTTTTAAATTTAGGTTTGTGTTACGGAATTGTTTTTTTTTTTTAATTTTGGTCATTTTTCTTTATCTTTTCCAAAATTTTACTATAGTTTTGTGTTTTTTGCTAGTGTTTTCTTTTACAAGTTTATCATTGATTGCTTCTAGTTATATATTTTTACAAAATGTAATAATATAATATCACTTTACAATGACTTTAACTTTTAGTTTAAAGTTTGTTTCTAGAAAAAAATCTAGAGTTTTAGTCTAAAAAAAACTATAAGCACCAGAATTTTTAGAATTTTAGAGCATTTGAACGTTACTCTTCAATTATTTCTTTGCCCAAATCAAGTCATCGTAGCACTTTCATTTGTCCTCGAAGTCTCTAACCCATGACAATTTATTGCTTTTTAGAAATATGTAACATGGTAATAAAGATTATATGTAGTCAAGAATCTTGCATAATATTTTGTTTTGAAACCTAACTTTGTCCCTCATATTTCTAATCTCTAGCTACCTCCGCCATTCTGTAACTATTCAGTCTGCCAAAAAAAAAACAGAATATGATTTAGTTAAAGAAAAAAATAAGAATGAAACTCATTGAGTTTTGTATGTATTTGGTTTTTGTTTCATTATTTCTTACTTTAATGAGAAGATTTTTTGTTTAATTATCTATTAGTGTTATTCACTATCCTCTTTCAATCTACCATTTTTAAGTATTGATCATATTGATAGTAAAATGCATGTGAAAAGGTAACGCGTGTTATTTTTAAGTAATAGTGTCATGAAGATTAATTGTTTACCTTTATATTTTTTTAATCTTATTTAGCGTTCTTGTTATATTATAATGTCAACTATGTGTTCACAATATGTTGAGTCTCATCCTTTTCCATTGAAGTATATTTATTGTCATATGATAGTAAAAAGTTAAGCATATATCAAACTTAATTAAATACAACATTTGCAGTAATCGAGATGGTAAGATTGCATGTCACGAAAAAGAATTAGTTATTATCTCTACGATTTATATATTTACATAAAAAAATATACTAATAATCAAACTTATAGTCAAGAAAAATTATAGTCTTATATGTTCCACCACTACTTAATATTTTTGTTGCGGTGTTATATATTTTAAAGCATGATTTATTAATTTGTATTATACAAATTTATTGAGAAATAAATTACTTACATCAAAATTTTAAATTTTTGATTTTTTTAAATTTATAGGACTCATAATTTGCTGATATAGACACTTTAAGAAGAGAGAAAACTCATTCATTATATATATGATTCATAGTTTATTTGCATTTTTGGCTAATTCTGTTGGAAACAAATGAATCATGAATTAATTTGGTTGTTCTTTATACATTTTGTGTACTCTGTGTTATCCGTTGAATCCAACTACATGAAAGAGTTGTTTCTGTATATAACAAAACAATTTAAAAAAAAAATACAGAAACAGAAAATGTAAGAAAGATTAGTTGAAACAGCAAATTGACAAGTTACCAGTCCAGAGAAAGGAAAACGCGTTGGTAATATTAAAAAAGAGTAACATGAGCATCGAGTGAGGAGAGACAATTGTGTTTTTTTCTCGTTGGTCGGCAATAAACTTTGTTCTTTTGTGCGAGATTCTGACCATACAACCAATTAGGGAGAAAAATGTGAAGGAGCATCATAAAAAGAAAAGGCAACGTGGAGTAAAGAAGTGGAGAGATTAGAGCATCTTCAACCCTAGCACCCTATCTTGGGGTGCTTATTTTTTTATTTTATTTTTTTTTCATTTAAAAAAAAAAAATTTAAAACGAATCAATCACGGGCCACCACGTGTCAGTGGAGCCCGTGAACAGTGCAATAACTGATGCTTAATTAGGAGCTTTAAGAAGTGATGCTTAGTTTTTTGGTGGGTCCACCCATGAAGCACCCCTCCTAAACACCCCTTAAGCACTCCCCTTAATGGTGCTCTTAGATAATGTTGGTTGTCCGACAAGAAGACTTTTTGATCCATGTGGATGGGTGCTTCGTGTTTTGTCTCTCTGTGTTCGTTCACACTTACTTTGAACGCGTGTAATGGATTCTGATGTCTCTTATAAACCATGCACGTGTCTGTGTTTGTACGCCATGGGCTAAAACTTTTTTGAGTTTGGGCTTGGGTCTTTTAGCTTTACATAATCGGATAAAGTCTACTCAATGTGAATTGAAAAGTCTTTCCCTGATAACAAATGAGAAAAGAAGAGGTCTTTCTTGGTTTGCACTTAAGACTGAGACTATTTCACTTGCTGCGACTTTACCTTGTTTATTTTTTGGCTGCAAAAAGAAAACAACACAAGACAAGACTATCTCAAACTATTTAAACATTTTTCGTGCAAAATTTTATTTAAACGTTTATTTTGTAATGTTTGCTTGATTGAAAATATGAATAATGTCGTAATGCTCCAGTAAAAAGAAAACTGGTTGTGTCTGCAACTCTTTCCTTTGATTTTGATGAAACCATACCTTAGGCTTAGCTAGGAATCGGTGGAGGATTTAGAGTCACCACGACCAAAGGCAACCTCGTCCATGCTCTGCCCTATGCGGCGGTATCTACCACCGGCCTCGACAAAGCCGGGACAAGGACGGTAAGCCTTAATGGGCCACCAACCGAAGCCAGGGACAGTGGCAATGCCTCCTTGAATCCGGCCGTCGCCGTTGCAACCACTCTCTTTCACCTCCCTCCCGCACCCTCTGCAACCACTGTTCAACACAATTCAAATTCATCAGGTTAGTTTTAGTGTCTTTTGCTTTAGCTAGCTAGAGACCAAAAGATGCGCAAGTTACATTCATCTCTATGGGCCTATGATTATTTACACAATTCAACAAAATTGGATTTAGACGGGAAAGCTAAGTAACGGAATCGACAAGAGAGAAGGTACCTGAAAGTAAGGCCATCTTTGTCGTCTTCTTCAGCAGTTTCTACGACGGGAATCTGGGAAGAAGATAGTGGACGACGATGATGCTTTGAATAGAATATGAGAGTGTTCGAGCTTAGCCATGGTTTTGATTTGTGGCTACCGTCGTTGTTGGGGATGAAACAAAAAGGTGTTGAGACTGAAGAAATGGAACTAGCCATCTCTCTCTGTGAGCTGAATGCAGTCTGAAAAGATTGATGATGATAATGAATGGCCACAAAATATTTGAAAGGCAAACCGCTTTGCTATCGAAAACCAAATCAAGTTTTCGGTTATCGGTCTAGTCCGGTTACTCTACTATATGTATATTCCTTGAACCACGCAAGCTGCTACACAAATCTTTTCTGGCCACAGATTCTCTTAGCTGCATACACGAAAGGAGAATGAGCACAATTAAGATACAAACACATTGTTGAAGCAACAGTTTATTACACCATTTTAAAAAAAAAAAAAAAAGAGAGAGGGGTGATTTCTGGCAAATAATAAAGGATTTTAATCACACTAAAAGATTAAATATCTCTACATATCAATATGCAAATATCATCCATATTGAGTGATAGCCCAAAACGAACACAAACAAATAGGCAGCAAAACAAACGTTGTTGTATAGTAATAAAACGACATGGCATGATATCGTTTTCCAGGGACGATCATCATCTTACACAACCTAAATGTCTCTTCCGGGTCTGATGAACCCAGCAAAACATTCGGCATGCGATGCCCGTTTCACTTGGACCAAGCAACTGCGTCGATCTCCGATTGCGCAGCTCGGTACAACTCCAGTCTCTTAGATATGGCGCTTCGTCTCTCCATGATCGCTGGATCCTCATTCAAAAGTGATGATAGCCTCTTCATCTGTTGGAAATGGAATTCACCAGCAGCTTTTGTTTTAGTCATTAGTTTAGCCACATGTTAGTTACACTCAAGACATAATGTAGGTGAGAGAACTTACGTCCATGGTACCGAGCTCGGCAAAGAAATGGTCGAGGAGGCTGCGCTTGGCTTCTCGAACTTGGCAGTAGACGATGGACTTGGGGATTGAATTCCGCAGTCCAGCACAGACCATGTTCACATAAGACAGAACATTCGATCCTGTTCCCAGATGTTAAAGGTGTGTGAGGTAGAAAATATATAGAACTGCACCAGAGGATATAACATATGAAGGATTTGTTTCTGACTTACCGATTCGTCTGAGATAGGAATCGTTGTAACGGTCAAAAATGGAGTGTGTGGGGTTACCACCCTTCTCAACATCTTGGGGAAGCTTCCTGAAGAAATCAACAGTGAGGTAACTGCACTCCATGTCCACCAGCTGCAGTGTTGCTTTCTTACTTCCATCCCGCATTTTGTCCAACGACTCTATGGCCGCGTTTGTCACCTCCACTCTCAGTGCTGGGTATTGCTTTAATTCCTGCACGTATTCAACTTCTCTATAACACACTAACACTTGACCAAAGTAATAAAAAAAAGTCCGGAGATACTGTAGCATGTTACTAAAAGAAGAGAGAACGTACCACCGTCTCATTCACAGACTTGTGAACCAGATCCTTCAAGATCGCATGAACCTGGAGAAAATAAAAGGAGAGACGCTTATTGCCCTGTTTTTGTTAGGTTGCCGATTTATTTTATATTAAAGATGCAAGTCAGAGCTGGTACAGTATCAACAGATGCTTCAGCAGGGCCTCGGATGGATACTATAGAAGACTCAATGAGACGACGGTAACCTTGCTCAGGAGCAATCAAGTGAGGTTGGTAACCGTCAGCCTCAGTGACCAGTTTGCGGATGTTGTCCATTGCTAGCTGCTTGTCAAATTGAAGTCTCTTCAGAGCCGCCGGAAGCTGGTTATCAAACACGTTATACACCTTTTCACCACCCGCACGCCTGTGTCATCATCATCAACCACATTCACAGAATTTAATTACATTTTTTCTGTAATAATCAACTCCGACACTGTAACAACTCATGGTTATAAATATTAGCAGCAAAATGTAGAAAACATACACTCCATCTAGATGCTCCTTGAAAATTTGATCGAAAAGCCGACATATCTCCATTATTGAATACAACTTTCCCTGCACCAAAACAGTAATTAAATCTTGATATCTAGTAATACAAATTGAAGACAAAAGACTGCACAATCTTACTCCAGCATCAGCTGCAATAGGCTTTCCAAGGCGACTAAGTTCAGACTCCAGCTCTAACACTGTTTTGTTGATAAGCGACTGGATGCCTGGAATTCTTGACTTAATCACGTGTTCTAGATGCTGTTCAAACAACAACAACAATGTTGCAGTTAAGACTCTGTTTCAACCGCAGCAGCTGATAGTTGTATATAGAACTACACCATTCTCGTGATAGCGCTTACCTTGGAGAGCATCTTTGCTAAATGCTCCGAACCCATTTTATGTGCAAGGTGCCTATACTCTGTCGTATTGGAAAAGTACTCCCTCTCTCTTCTCCGAGCCGCAATCATGTCCACATTCTTGTTAATATCTGCTTGGGAGCGGTTGACAACACCAACCCATGGATATTTCAGCTTAAAAGATTTCCCTTCCAAAATCTGAGCAAAAAAAAAAAAAAAATCATTTTGTAAGTAGCAGTGAACAAAATAACCGTTAATGAGAAAACATACGGTATTATAAATTAGCATGATGTAGCTCGAGCACATATCAAAAGTTTATTTACAAAAAATAATCACTATGCATTTCCAAAGCATTTCATGCAAAGTAATTGCAGATTATACAATAGCTTATATTAGGGCGAGGCAACTTACTTCCACTGCATCCGTCCCCTTGTCCATAAGATCAATCTTTGTCAAGACACCAAATGTTCTCTCCCCTGTAAAGATAAGAGTATAAGATGAAGGCATAACGTGTCGGGTGTCTTTAGTGGCAAATAAATGGTTTGCAAAATAGTTACCAGAGGGATCAACTTCACGGGAAATCTTAATTGCGTCTGATGTCGCAAGATCTTGGTTTGCAGGTGAAATTGCCAATATGATGCAGTTGGGCTGTAAGGAAATTTGATTAAAAACATAAAACATAATCATGTCAACTAGTTGTTCCAGAGAAATAGAAAAAAAAAATGTTATGCATTACCCAACCCACATTAAACTGGCAATAAGCTGTCGATCAAATCTAAAAGGGTCTGCGACTAAGGATTTCCTATTACCTTTTCTATGTAGGACCGGACCATGTTTTCAATGTCCTTCACTATACTTTCAGATTGTCCCTCTGCATCAACCAAAAGAAGTTTGTCGTGTCATTGCTAAACTATCTGTGGTAAAGACTAAAGAATAAAGAATAAAGTCTACTGCCTCATGCTTCATTGCTATAGAAATAGATCTACACTCCTTGATCTACTGTTCATGCAAGGAGTGCAGTAAAGGTGACTTACCAACAGCAACTTTTGTAAGCCCTGGAAGATCAACCAGTGTCAAGTTGACAACTGCAAACATAGCGATAAAGTTTAAAAATAACATTCCAATAAGAAAAGCAGTTAAAATTAGAAAGTTCTATCCTAACCATTGGGAGAGTATATGCTAAGGTGAATGGGAACGCTAGAAATGGCCTTGCTGCGTCCGGTCTCCCTGTCAGTCTCATCTTGAATCTCCTTCCTCACAGCAGCTACAGAGGTCATTAAGGTAAGCAAAAATAGGAGAAGGTAAAGCTCAAAGTACAAATGACTAAATGAGACAACTGCACCCACCAAAATCGGTGAACCTTTTCCTCGGGAGGTGAAGAAACTCTGCATACTCCCGAGTTCCATCATCAATCTTTTGCAATTGTAAGACAAGGGGCCTTCGGGTAACGATACCTACAAACAGTTTCCCCCATATGCATTTTTTTCCTTTTAATAACACACAAGGTAACAAGCGACTTCAATATAAAAACTAGGCAAGAAGTGCAATTACCAGATCCACGGGGTAAAAAGTCCTTTCCCACGATGCTCTCAAGGACAGAAGACTTCCCTGAGCTCTGTTAATGCAACAAAGATAGTAAATAAAATCTCAGGAATATCCAAGTCAAACCCAAGTCCACAGTTCACAATACCAATGGCTTGCAAAGCTAACACATAGTACATGCTATTCAACTCTACGATCAAAAAGTATCTACGGGAAAACCAAGTTTAGGTCAATAGAATCTCAATTCCCCGACTCAATATCAATCTCAGGAATGTCACAAATCGTGAGATAGATCTTGAAGCAAACCTGACCACCAACGACGGCAATGGCAGGCAAGGAATCCCAGAGAGTTGGTAGGGCGCTAGAGTCTCCATGGTCTCCGAGAGCCGTGCAAGCTCTCTGTATCTTGTTAACCAGAGATATCAGATTCTCCATCTTCCTCCTTTCTCCTAAGGCTGGGATGAGAATACGGTAGCAGCTAGAGCAGATCGGCTAGATCTGATATCTCCGCCGAATAATTTTAAACCGGTAGGAATAGATCTGCGACGGTGAGCAGCGAAGCGAGAGAGAGAGAGATTTTGAATTTTGAGTCGAGGAAAAAGAATTTGGGAGAGTGTTTGGGTCTGTGGATAAAAATAAGTAAAGAGACGAACGCGGTTTATATAAGTAAGGGGTTTTTCTTTTACTAACGGCTTGGTTTTGGTCTTTGCACAAAGTAATAAGTTAAACGGCGTGACGTTTTCTTCAGTTCTTCAAAGACGACACCTAATAGGACTCTAGGAGTGAAACGGCATGGCGTTTACTTCGTGTCTTCAGGGACGACGTGGCGTTGTCTCTTTATACTTCATGCGTAATAGATTATACTAGGATAATAACTGCGCCTTGCGCAGGGTGAAATATTTATTAAAAATTTATATTTTTATACTGTAAAATCTGATTATTTTTTCAGATCCATAAGGATCTGATTTGGTTTGGTTCGGATCGAATCGAATCTTTACGGGTCTGGTTAGGGTTGATTCTTATGTACTTTAAACTTTTCAAAAAAATTTAAAAGCGATTGTTGCTATGATATATAGTTATGAAACTATGTGACAAACGTTATATATTAGTCTCACATAAAATTATTTCTTCATATGATCTTATATTCATTGTATCTTAATATAAAAAAAATTAAACCTTAATCATAAATATTAATGTGAGATTTTTAACAATTTTAGTAATTTACACTCATTTTGAAAAATTCAAAATACAACATATACAAAAAAATCTAGATTTTTATTATATGATTAAGCTAATTATGTAATTTGTTTTAATAATAAAGAAATAAACAAAAATGATAAAAAATACATATTATTATCAAATCTTTATTATTTAAAATCATTAATTACTATATATATTTTAACCACATTAGGAAATTCCGTAGGTTTTATTTAAGGAAAGTCTGAGAAACAATAAAAATATGCGACCAACTATAGCCTACAAATATTATTTTGCTAGAGAGTATAATTTTTAGACTATTATTGTTGCTATGATATAATTTTTAGGATAAGACTTGCACCTTGCGCATGGTGAAATATTTATTAAAAAATTATATTTTTATACTGTAAAATCTGATTATTTTTGCAGATCTTTACGGATCTGATTTGGTTTGGTTCGGATCGAATTTTTACGGGTCTGGTTCGGGTTGATTCTTATGTACTTTAATTTTTTCAAAAAAATTTAAAAGTGATTGTTGCTATGATATATAGTTATGAAACTATGTGACGAACGTTATATATTAGTCTCACATAAAATTATTTCTTCATATGATCTTATATTCATTGTATCTTAATATAAAAAAAAATTAAACTTTAATCATAAATATTAATGTGAGATTTTTAACAATTTTAGTAATTTACACTCGTTTTGAAAAATTCAAAATACAACATATAAAAAAATCTAGATTTTTATTATATGATTAATGTAATTATGTAATTTGTTTTAATAATAAAGAAATAAACAAAAATGATAAAAAATACATATTGTTATCAAATCTTTATTATTTAAAATCATTAATTACTATATATATTTTAACCACATTAGGAAATTCCGTAGGTTTTATATAAGGAAAGTCTGAGAAACAATAAAAATATGCGACCAACTATAGCCTACAAATATTATTTTGCTAGAGAATATAATTTTTAGACTATAGTTTATATAAAGTGCTCTAGAATTCTTTGAAATAAGATTTAAAAGGCATACACAAGTGCCACATAGGATTGGGTTATTTTTTAATTAGTACAAACTTGAGGTTACATCTTTTTAAAAGATCCTCGATTAATATATAGGGGATATCTTTTTGGTATGAAAATTTGTCCATAAGTTGTGTGGAGACATACACTTGATTGTGTTATGTTAACGATTGTTTCGCGGGACTAACTTAATCAGGTCGAATTATATGATCAAGAAACCAAAATTTACAGGTTTAAATAACAAGTTATAGATATATAGATAGATAGATAAAATAAAAGATAATCAAATCTCTTCATCAGAAAAGTGCTTTCATGTGGACCACGAACATCCCATTCCTCCCTACCCAACGGTCCAACGATTGGAGGTTCCAGAAAAAAAGAAAAAAGAAAATAAGAGACGTTAAGGATCAGTTACAAAAAAAAAAAAGAGACGTTAAAGATCATGATTTGTTTATTGTAAACAACAACAAGCTGAAATTTTGAATTTTGAATGACTGCTTTTTTCTTTTGTAACGACAAGAAACTGTAACAAATATTTTTTTAAGTGCTGTAATTTATTTGTCAACATTTTTTTATTAATAGAAAATCTAAAGGACATTACATGGTGATGCTTACATCCCATACTATTTACAGCTGAAATCTAATTGAGACAAGACATTACAACAAAGTTTAAGCCCAACATAATCCACTCGAATGAAATAAGATCGAAGAGTAAACGAGAACATGTGTTTCGTGAAATAATACGTGTTACTTTTTTGGGCAGAATGCAAGCGGTGTTATAATCTCCAATTTTGAAGCTCAAATGGTGCCGAGAGTTCTCACCTTTACTATCTCCGTCGGCGTACAAACCAACATCACCACAAACACCTCTGAAGCATTTTTTCTCTTCGATTGCCTTCTTCATTCACCTTCAATCTTCAACGGATACCTACAAAAACACATTTACATCTTCAATGCAATATCAGCCTGAAGATCTTAACCACTCACTAAGTACTATGGTTCACATGAACGCAATGTTACCCAATCGAAGATAGAGAAATGGATTTAAGTGATGTCAGTGGATAAATTAATAATTAATAACTACGCGAAGATCTTTGATTCCAAATCGAAAGCTTTTATTAATTTAACTACATCATCTTAGCCTAAGCTCCTTCTGAATGGACACCTAATGGTTACCTCCAAAATAAGCATAGTTGTAAGCAATTAATTTTCTCAGTGAATTGGGTTCTCAATATCCACATAAACAATTCCCCAAAACAACAATCATCACGAAAGAAAACATCAACATATGTATGATGATAATGCATACTCATGTATACTATATGCATATATTTTACTTAAATCAACTCTACCTCGAAGCTTTTTATGTTATTTTACATTGCCCATCCTTTTTATCCCAACTAACCCAAAGAGATCATAGCACCAAAGGCTAAATGACCGTTGGATTACACATATATGGCTGCCTCCAAGAACCAGCACGCTCATATTATGCATCGTCATGCGCGAC
This sequence comes from Moricandia moricandioides, assembly GCA_905132885.1. Classification (NCBI taxonomy): domain Eukaryota; kingdom Viridiplantae; phylum Streptophyta; class Magnoliopsida; order Brassicales; family Brassicaceae; genus Moricandia; species Moricandia moricandioides. Next base: position 24,392 of record CAJHQQ010001754.1, read on the forward strand.
ACGACCTATGCCGCAATCTTCCCCATGTGCTTCCATATCGATGAGTTGTCAAATGACCATAACAACACTTTTCACACACACAACTCTATAATTCATAGTAATATTATTATCTAATATCAAATGAGAATATTCATGCATATCATAATCATTCAATATTCTTATGATCAAGGCCTAACGAGCAACAAACAATTGTGCATAACATTCACAATAATCAATATCATTCACGATCATCAATATAAATTAAGACAATCATTAATACTTCTAATAATGACCACCACATCAAATTATCATAGTTTTCTCTAACTTCACATAACATTACTAAAGCATCCATGTTTGCTCAATTAACTAACCACTTAATCATGCTAACATCATATATCATTCATATCATACAATACCAAGCAAGACATCATTATCAAGAAATACAATCAATAAACATACTAATATCTCATACTTCATTTTTAGTAAAGCAACATGCATAACCACAACTCACCTTGGGATTTGGAATAAAGACACTTTATGGGTCATATCGGGTTTTGGGTCTCCTAGACAAACATGGGTTATACGATGGACCAAAAACAATTAGGAAAAACTAACCTCGGATTTGGATTCATGATGGAAAAATAATTCGGAAAGGAAAGATAAAACAAAAGAACTTACATGAATACTTTCCGACCTAAGCTGCACGAAAATTCTGAAACCTTCTAAAGCAAACTAGACGTCTAACTATTTTATTCTATTGTTTCGTGTTTTATGTGATGAACCTAATAACTAATGGCTTCACTATATATAGGAGAAGGAGGTCGTAGCTGAGTCAGAAGAGAAACCACCAAACTTATCTCAAAACGTGACAAATATCGACACCGAAGCAACGACTCATCAGAAGCAACTGAAGCAGGAAAATAGGTGGCAGTGGCATGTAAGTAGGTTAAGAAGGACAAGTAGGTGAGTTACCCTTAAGATGGTTAAGTAGGATAACAAGTCTAGACACCGACCACCTTCCACATAAACTATTCCGAGAGTGATTAACCGATAAAACTGAAACGTTCAATTAAAGTTATGATAAACCTACCAACAGTTTCCACATAAAAACCTTAACTTCCCCATATCACATATGTAGATACATGACACTCTTTAAATAAGATAAAATTTTATTTTGCATGTAATGATAATACAAATTTATAAAACAACATAGTAATAATTGAAAACCAAAGCACCATTTTGCAAAGGCGATCAAAACGGCGATTGGCAAAAAAGAGATCTCATAATGGATTCGGCGGTTCCGGTGGAATTTTCTGGATCTTCGACGGGAGTCAAGGATGATCGGGAAGCGCAAAGAAAGATTGAGAACCAAGGGGGAAAAAGTGGCAGCAAATGTTCTAGGGAAACAAGGTGGATCTGAGATTCTAGTTGATTCATTGATGAAGACTATGGATGATGGGAAATACAAAGGGAGAATATGAATTGGGGGAAGGTTGTAGTGGTAAGTGGTCTGAAACAAAATGGATCAGAGATCGCAGCCAGTTCTTCTTTGGCTCAAGAGAAAGTTGTGGAAGAACAGGATTTAGTAAGACAAGGAGGTCCTTCACTGAAGATTTCATCATGGGCTGAAGTAGCTCAAGAGAAGAAGATCCTGAAGAAATATGATATTGATCTGAACAGGAGGGTCAACAGGTAGTGGAGCTACCAGATGAGATTATTGAGAATGCTAATCTTTTTTGGGAGGATTACTTGATTAGAAAATTTCTAGATACAGCTCCACATATTACAAGGGAACATGCTATTGTGAACAAGATTTGGTCTCAGGCGAATAACTCTCAGAAGATAGAAGTTTATGAAGTGGATACCACAACAATGAATTTTAAAATCTCCAATCCAATGATGCGAGCAAGGATTCTGAGAAGGGTTATGTGAAACTTTGGAAACATTCCACTGGTAGTAAACAAATGGACACCGAACGAGCTTAAATAGAAGCCTGAAGTTAAGTATATTCCATTATGGGTTCATCTCAGGAGGGATTAAGTTTCATCACCAGCGCAGAGGGATCTTGATATAACTTATTTATTACCAGTTTTAGGCCATGTTATAGACTCTATTTAGGGTCTATTATGTGTGTCTAGACTATGTTTTAAGGTCTTTACATGTCCAGGTACGTTTTGGAGATATATGGAGGTACTCTAAGCTTTTGGAGCATTTAGAGGAGAATAATTCATAGTTGATCATTGAGAGAGTCGAAATACAAGGCTGCCATCGATCGACGACACTATCTTGACATCTACCGGTGTGACATGACCGAGATCGATCGATATTGACTACTTGCCATTGATCGATAACCAATTCGCAGACAGCCGATTTCAAGCTCAAGTTAGAGACAAGAGACAATATTACAAGTTTACCCCTAGACGAGTTTTGACCTAGTTTTTAGGGTTTTATATTTATACTTTATGTATGAGAAGAGAGACGTACGATGTTAGGTTCTTTAGTATTCTATTTAGGGAGAAGATTCATAGCTCCTTAGGGATATTTGTATTGGAACCCCAATGTTTTATCTATGCATTATATTCAGATTATTATTCTTACTTTGATTTTGTCTGAGTAGTTAACAACTAAATTTAAGGTTTATTAATGGTATTGATGGATTAGCCAAACAATAAAATTGTTAGGGTTATTATTAGATCTACCAATATAATTGTGTTTATTGCTTATATTTTAGAGTAGCTAACTAGAACCCTGATAATATGATAGTTATGCGCAAGCGAGAGCATGGTCTACTACCGGAATTAATCATGTTGATCTAGGTTGCTAGAAACAAACGAGAGTTTATTTAGTTAATCTAGTGAACTTATTGGATTAGGTCATAAATCTTGACTCAAGAAACCATCGATCGACGCAAGATCTTTGCCATCAATCGACGGTCATTCCATGTCAACAAGCGAGAGCTGAGACATTGCTCTTAGTCAATAGATTAGACTCGCAGCGAGAGCTGGTCGTCTTTTACATTAAATATCGAGTTCTATGATCAATACTCTTAGCTTCTATCATCTATAATCCACTTGCCTGAAACCCTAGATCTAGCATATTCACATTTACATCTAGTTAGTTTATTATCATATTTCCATATTTACATTATTAGCATTTTCATATTTACATTATTAGCATATTTCCATATTGTATCTACACCCTCTAATAAAGAACATTTCCTTAGACTAATTACTTGTTACCAATATATATATATATATATATATATAATCACCTAACTTAACCTTAGGAATAATAAATCTATTGTGTGTCATTTTTCATTGTGGATTTGATCTCTAAGTACTACATATGATCTCTCTTGGTAAGAGTATTGTTTTGTGTGTTAAGATTAAAGGTTAATTTGATAGTTAATTGTTTAGGATATTTATACCATGCTAGAACAGTAAACACACACATGTCAGATCTCCAGTAAGACTACACCCTGAGGCTGCTTCTTGCTCAAATTTTAAAGTCGCAAAAATATTTGTAAATGTAGATTTATCTAAAGGGTTACCCACGAAGATAAAACTTGCAAAGAATGGGAAGGCTTCTCTGATTGAATTCATCTACCCGTGACTTCCTTTACGCTGTCATACATGTGGGAAATGGGGGCATACAAAAAGCATGTATTTTGAACAAAAATGATGAATTTATTATGTCATAGGTGGAAACAAAGGATATAAAAAAGGGGTTAGTAAATGAGAAAGCTGAAGAGACGATAAAAGGGGTAACGATTCCAAACCAGAAGAAGCAAAATGAAAATGCACAATCTAGCACTAAGGGGAATGTGGAGGATGAAAAGAATACATTTGAAAAAGTTGGAAGTGAAGAGGAACATACAGGTGATAGGTGGTCAGAGGTAACTCCGGGAAAAGCTTGCAAAAGCCCAACAAAAAGTTCTCTAGAATATGGACATGTGAGTATCTTGACTCCTTCAAGATATTTAACACTCAATGATCTAAATGAAAAGGGAGAGTTGGTTGTCCAAGATGGGATGGAAGTGGAGGATGGGAAAATAAGAGAGAAAGAAGTGAGAAAGTTATTATAGAAGAAGCAAAGGTGAACATTGGACAAGATGTTGAGTCAATGGGTAGTGATAAGGAGAAAACAGAAAAACCTTCTACGTATTGTGATTTTGCGAGGAGCACTGGGAAAGAAGTTCAGCGCAAATCAAACAAGCTTGATATGGTTGGTATAATTCGACCTTCCCTTCTGAGGAATTCGAAAAACAATCATAAGTTCATTCATGAAACCTCAGCGTATGGAATAGGAGAGCCTGGTAAACTGGGTAGGAGAAGTATATGTAAACACTCTCAATGACTGGATTCTTCTAGAATGTGAGAGGGTTTAACAAGAATTCGAAGCATGGAGTTGTTCGTAGTTGGATCCATAATAAGGAGTTGCAGTTTGGTTGTTTGTTGGAGACTAGAGTCAAAGAAAATATAGCAAATCAGATAGTTTCTTCAGTTTTTAATGGATGGTCTTTCTTTAATAATTACAAGTTCAGTAGGAAAAGAAAGATATGGGTAGTTTGGAGTCCTAAGGTTAGATTGACCCAGTTTTTAAATCTGATCAAATAATAAATGTTTCAGTGCTTTTGGAAGGGGAAGCTGATTTTTTTTTGTTCCTTTGTGTATGCGGAGAATGCGGCTGAGGATAGAAGATAACAATGAAATGATATAAAAATTCACCATGATTCACCAATGTTCAAAAATAAAGAGTGGCTGTTAATGGGAGATTTTAATGAGATTCTGGATGGGGAGAACACTCTAGTTATCAAGGTTCGAGAATTATCAGTGGAGGAATGAGAGACTTTGAAAGTGTTATTCAGCATTGCAGACACAGAGATGGGATGTCAAGGGCCAAAATTCACTTGGTGTAACAAGAGAGAGGAGGGGCTTATTTGTAAGAAATTAGACCGGTTTCTTGTTAATGAGGTTTGGCTTCACAAACGTGACAATGCATATGGGGTATTTGAGGCTGGTGGATGCTCAGATCACTTAAGAGGGAGATTTCATATGAAAGCAGAGGTAGTGGGAAAGCCTAGACCTTTCAAATTTACAAATGCGATTGCAGAAATGCAAGATTTTCTTAAGATGATAGAAGATTACTGGAAATATACTCAGCCTCTATTTCACTCAACTTCAGCCCTCTTTTGGTTATCAAAATCTTTTAAAGCTCTGAAACCTCTGATTAGAGACTTGAGTAAATAGAAGCAAGGAAAATTTGATTATAAGGGTTAAAGAAGCCTATAATAAACTTTGTGAGAAGCAGTGAAGGTTGTTTAATGAAACTACATGAGAGAGTATTAAAGAAGAGTTGTTGGCAGCAAATAGATGGCAAAAAATCTGATATTGAGGAGAAGGTGCTAAAAAAATGATCCAAGATGCACTGGTTGAAGTTGGGAAATTACAATAATAAAGTCTTTCATAATGCAATGAAGATAAAGGAGTCTAGGAATGAAATAAGAAAGGTTAAATGTCCAAATGGTCAAGTGGCTACTTCTCAAGAAGAAATAAAAATTGAAGCACAGAGATTCTTCAGCGAGTTCTTGTCTTATGATCCAACAGATATACAAGAAGTTTCAGTGGAAAAGATGCAACATATACTACCATTTTGTTGCTCCAATGAAGAGAGAGCTCAGCTAATTAAGACTGTTACAAATGAAGAGATCAGAGAGGTGTTATTTCAAATGCCTAACAACAAATCACCAGGCCCTGATAGCTTTACAACATAATTCTTTAAAGCATCATGGAATATTATTGGAAAGGATTTTACCATAGCAGTCTAGTCCTTCTTCAGTAAAGGGTTCCTACCAAAAGGTTTAAATACAACCATCTTAGCTCTGGTCCCCAAAAAAGATAGTGCAACTGAGATGAAAGACTACATGTCTATCTCTTGCTGCAATGTTCTCTATAAAGTGATATCTAAGATCATTGCTAATAGGATAAAGGGTACTCTTCCTCAATGCATTTCTTACAATTAGTCAGCGTTTGTTAAAGGCATGATGTTAGTAGAGAATATGTTACTAGCTACTAAAATAATCAAATATTATCACAAGGAGGATGTCTCTCCTAGATTTGCTATGAAGATAGATATTGCAAAGGCTTTTGACTCTGTTCACTGGCCTTTTCTGTTGAACACATTGAGAGCTTTAAATTTACCTGAGCAGTTCGTACATTGGATAGAGCTCTGCATTTGTACACCTTCTTTCCCAGTCCAAGTTAATGGAGAGCTTGCAGGATTTTTTTCAAAGCAGAAGAGGGTTGAGACAGAGATGTGCATTGTCGCCATACATTTTTGTCATATGTATGAATGTTTTGTCATCTCCTTTATAAAGCTGCAACTCAGAAGATCATCGGATATCATCCTAGATGTCAAAACATCTTATTAACACATCTGAGTTTTGCAGACGATCTACTAGTTTTCACTGATGGTACAAAACGTTCTATCGAGAATGTTCTAAAAATCTTTGAAGACTTTGCTGTCATATCAGGTCTAAATATAAGTTTAGAGAAGTCTACACTCTATAAATTGGTTTATCTGAATTTCAAGAAGGTGATATTCTCTCTTGTTTCTCCTTTGCCGCTGGTAAGTTACCAGTTCATTATTTGGGCCTCCCTTTGCTAACAAGAAGAATGATTGTGAATGATTATATGCCTCTGATTGAAAAAATAAGAAAAAGGATGAGTTCTTGGACATGAAGATTCTTATCTTATGGAGGGCGTCTGCAACTCATCAGTTTTGTTATTACAAGTATGGCAAACTTTTGGCTGTCAGCTTTTAGGATCCCTAGAAGCTGTTTGAAGGAAATAGAAATCTTGTGTTCGGCATTCCTATGGTCTGGTACATAATTATAAAGAATTAAAGCTAAAGTTTGTTGGAAAGATGTTTGCCTGCCTAAGCAAGAGGGTGTATTGGGACTCAGGCCACTCAGGAAAATCAATATTGTTCTGGTCTGAAATTAATATGGAGGCTATTCTCTTCTCGGTCCTCTCTGTGGGTTAAGTGGATCCATTGTTATCTGGTACGAAAGGGTTCTTTCTAGTCAATGAAAAGTAGTGCAAATGGCTCTTGGATGTGGAGATTTTTTTTGAAACTTAGAGATCTTGCGAAGACATATCTAAAGATGGAAGTAAATAATGGAAGACACACTTCCTTTTGGTATGATTCTTGATCTTAGTTGGGATGTCCCAAGGGGTTATTGGGTGATAGAGGAACAATTGATCTTGGAATCATGGACAATGCATCAGTAGCGGATGCACTGATTATTCATTGCAAAAGGGGCACATGCTAAAAAAATTTAAGGAGATAGAAGATGAAATTGACAAGCTGAGAGTTAGAAGTAGCCAAGAGGAAGACAAGCCGCTTTGGAAGCAATCAGAAGACAAATTTACCACCCATTTTCAACAAAGAAAACATGGTTACATTTGCGTCAGGCACAACCATAATGTATTTGGAGTAAAGGGGCGTGGTTCACTCAGTATACTCCTAAGTACTCATTTCTAGTATGGGTGGCCATCTGAAACAGATTGCAAACATGCGATAGGATGCAGTAATGGAATGCTACAAAAAATACATTGTGTGTATTGGATCAGGAAAATCAGGAGAGTCGTCAGCATCTATTCTTTAGATGTCGATATTCTGCAAAAGTCTGGAATAACTAATTGGAGGTATTATGAAATAAGTTTTCACTCTTGATTGTAATGAGATTCTAGTAATGATAGTTAATTCCAGATACACACATACAGAGACATTCCTCATTCGTTATACTTTCCAAGCTCTGGTTCATAGTATATGGTGAGAGCGTAATTGTCGTCGACATGGTGAGCAACGAAAAGACGAGAAGCTTCTGATCAAATGGGTTGATAGAACAATTAGACTGAAACTATTATCGGTCAAGGGGAAGGGGAAACAATATCTTGAAGAAGGCTTAGGAGTATGGTTTGGCACAAGATTACAAGATTATTCTTAGATTTGAAGAAAAAAAAGAATTCATTTATGTCTTGATTAAGATTACCAGTTAAAAAATAGAAGCATTTGATGTAAAAAAAAAATTGATTGAATAAAAATTTTACATTCATTCAAAAAAAAAACATAATACAACTTTGGTGGCATTTTGGTTGAAATGGTAGTTTGACTCCCCTTAAACCAGAGATATACTCTTATTATGACCTATATATATATATATATATTTTTTTTTTTAACTTTTTTCATTAATGGTTTGAACCACTTAAAACCATCTCTCGATCCACCACTGCCATCTCATTGTTTCCTCTGAAGCTCATTATGATGCTAACATTCAGAATGAACAAGTTTGAATAGTCTTTAATTAAATAGTTCTGATATGCGCTCCAAACGACTTATCTAGTATTCTCCACATATCAAATATCTTCATTTTGATCCAAACTCACTTCTCATTGTTACATACATTCTTAAAACCTAATAAATCCTTTCACAAGTCATAAAATTGGTTGACCATAATAGGTCATTCTCATCCTTTTTGAAATGCATTAAATGTTCTGATAGACTATTTGAATGGACTACGGCTTTGCAGCATAATTCCCTTCAAAAATTCTCATTTTGTCTCATCACGCCTTATATTTAGGTTTCCTTAAGGTTTCGAAAACCATATGCACTCTGATTATTCTTGGGTGTTTGGTCTCTTTAGTAGACAAACCGATCAACTCGTGTCGATTGCCTATGATTATTATCGACAACACCATAATGTTTAGTCCATATAATCTTTATTTAATCCATTTATAACCTTAATGTACTGATTAAACTCTTACAATATCTTTCTGAATTTATTGATTATTACTGTTAAAATGGCCTTCTTGTGGCCACGTGTCATTTCTTCATATGGACCATTACAATCTTGGCCTTCTTTAGAGGATGATCTCGACCCTCAGAACCAGTTGGGCTAGCCGATATCGTACGAACAACCTCTGTTGGAGTGGTGCCACTGCAACTGCTAAGTTTGGTATTGCCACCAGACATTTAGGGGAAGGCGCGTCTACTATCTTAGCACTTCAGTCAAAGCGTCTCTCACATCTCTGGAAACAATCCTATTCAAGAAACCCACATTGCTTCCACTATGGATTCTTTTGGACTCATGCATGCTATGTATTTTTCTAATTGACATTATCTTGCAAAGAATGGCAAAAATCGGGAAAAGGATACGATGAAAGAAGGGCTCAACCATCAAATATATATATATTTATTTATTTACGAGATCTCAAGAGATTACAATATGAAGGAATATGTAACATCCTAGTTTGTGGTATATGTTGAAAGGATTAAGAGAATTGACGTGGTTACATATGTTACCAAAGTGTAATTACTTTTTTGGTCACACATCTGTTTAGAACTTCAAGGTTAAGCGTGTTTTACTGGAGTAGTGAAGGATGAGTGACCTACAAGAAATTTATTTGCGGTATCATGTGAGTGAGACCAAAACAAGAGGAAAGGTCATGTGATGATTGTAGTGTCAGTAAAAAAGACTTTTGAGCCTCTAAAAAATTATGCACCACTTATCACACATAATGGGGCCGACGGGCTGAGCGAGCGGGTGTGGGAGTGCGAGAAGGAAGAGTCAACGACAACCTCATGATCTCAACCTCTAAGAGGATTCGAACGGAGCTCGATTCCGAGAATCATTCCAAAGGAGCTAACAACACCAAGTTAAAAGGAATATTCGGAGAAGACCTCCGAGATTCAAGGTAACCTTCAAGTCTTCGAGATCTTCAGAATTGCAACATAACAACGAGGAGATAGCGGAGATGGCTAACAAGACATGCGAGTATAAAAGACGGACAAGGAAAGTTTTGCCACACGTTTTTACGCCTACACGATCACCATCAACATCGAACTCTTAGCTAGATCACCTCGACCTCGTCTCTCCTTTATTTCTTAGCTTAGTCTAGTTTGATTGTATTGCATAAACCTTGTAAAATCCCTAAAGCATTGATATATAAAGTTCATTTTCATTAACTTGAATTTGTTTACATTATTGTGGTCTGAGTTTATCGTTGTCCACATAATTCTTCTTTTCTAATATTTATGAACAATCAATAACAAACTAGCCTTTGACCCGCGCGCCCGCGCGGGTGTTATTTTTATGAATGTTAAATATTTTAAGTAATTTGTTTGATATAACTGTATATATGAATGAAACTTAATATTCAATATCCGTTATCCGATCTGGGATCCCATCTCCTTCAAAAAACGGATATTCGGGGATCCTTATAGTGATTTTACGGATTCGACTGATCCAAGTACGAATTCAGATAGTAAAATTTAGGTCTCAATATCTGGATCTGGATATTAAATATTTAAAATTTAATTATAGTTATCTATGTATATTATATATACTTTTATATAAAATAACTAAAATTTTAATTTTAAATTTGAATGCTTTTAAAGTTTTTTAAAATAATAATTTTAAATAAACTAACAGATGTTTAATATTTAGGTTTTTATTTTAAAAACAGGTCCAAATTAGTCTGAATATCCAGATCCGGATAACAATTTTACGAATCCGACGAATGCATATCCGAATCCATATATCCTAAAATACCTCGGAAATTCGATATGTCCTAGACATAACTGTGTATATGTATTATATGATATTTAAAATTTTTAAATTTTAAATTTATAAATTACATAAATTATTCTTATTAAATATATCGTACAAATGAATAATACATTGTATTTGTTTGTATATATAACCATTTATAATAAATATTAGTATGTATTTTAGTTACTAAATTGTTATGGAAAATTACATGATTTTGTTATTTTAAATGAATAAGTTCAAATTATATCGAAAATTATTGACATTATTAGCTTTTTTATAGTTCAAATATAGTTGGTTAACTTATATGAATATGAATAAAAAATAAAACTAATTTAATTCTATATATATATAAACACATATACATTTTTCAATGATAAATGTTGTTAATGGGCTTAACCCAAATTTATTTTTTTCTTGTTAATAATCAATGTTTAGATGTTTGGATGCAAAGATAGTATCAGTGACATTTTTTGTAAATATTAGGTAAAATCAAGGGTTATTTCTTATTTGTACTTCAGTTTTAATAGATTAGATTCTTAGTATTAGTGACTTCTTGCCTTAGTTGGATATGTAGTTTATATCTTTGTCCACAGTAACAGCACAATGAAATGGTATAGTGTATGGTTGGTTTAAGAATTGACATGGGAGAGTTTTCATTGAATGGTTGGTGGGACCATATAGATTGATTGGTCACATAAGCATAAAAGTTTGAGGAAATGAAGAGTATGAATAGTAAGAAAATTTATTGAAGGACATACACTTGTGCCGACATATTGTCCGCTGCAATGTCTCAAATGTCTTCCAAGTTATGATCACGGAATGTCCTCCATCATTAGAAAAATTTAACCAACTAAGCTTTCATTATTTTAATATCTATGCTTCAAAATAGAGAAAGGAAAGAAAAAGAAGTAGAAGAGAGGAGAGGTAGGCACAACAAAGATGGTGAGTTATCTAAATCCACGGTCCATTCAGAAGATAGGTTTCCGACCAAACACCAACATAACAAACTAATTAAATAAAATAAAATTTGGGGACAAATTCACGTCATCACCCCAATTAAAGGTGCAAAGCCGAGATCTAGTGGATGAAGCTTTTACAGCCGAAGCTTGATGATGCAAAGCAAGAGGAAGAAGAACACACACTCAACGAATCTGCCTTTTCCCTGCACAACGATCAACAACCAAGCTGCTTATGTCACTCACTCACTCCTTGTTTTTCTTTTTAACAGAGGTCAACAAATCAAAAAGAGAGGCACTCATTCTCAATTATGCTTCAGACAAAAGTGACCAAACAAGAGTCATCTCCACGTGATAGCCAGTACAAAAAAACACATTGTTAAACCTTTTTCACACAGTCACAGTTTGTCAAATTTAGAAAAAAGATTCCAACTTTAACCGAAAGTCACCAACTTTTCGCAAAATATAATAGATTTTCCATCCTTATTCGACCTTCGTAATTTCTTTTAGCTACTTGTAAATACTTTTAAAAAGAAACTAGTTTCCTCTTCTAAGCAAACGATTTAGCCGTAATCACCCACTATACCCTAAATGTAGAAGGACAGAAGCAAATTTGAGAAAGTAAAACAACAAATCAATTGTAAAGTCGAAAACTTTACCCTTGCGGAGGAAATGGACATGTAATCCGGTGAAGGGTTCTCCGTGATCCCAGGCGTGTAGATGCCGCCACCACCACCATGACCGGGTGAGCCACCAGTGTTACCTCCACTGCTACTACTACCTCCACCGGTAGAGTTTTTGCTGCCACTACTACTACCACCACCACCACTAGACGAGGTCTTGATTCCGAGGGAGTAAACCGGAGTTCCGTCCGGGTTGAAGAGACCATAGTTCCTCTCGGAGGTAGGCCCAGGCTTCATGTTCTCATTGAAGAGAGCGAAGACGAAGATGGTGAGATCGCAGTCAGGTCGAATGGGTGTTCTCATCTTCTTGCTCATCATCATCTTTATCAGGTTTCCATTGTACTTGCGTGCATTGTCGCAGTTGGCCCCAACCTCCTCTGGATCGCCGTTGGAGGGCCATCCGGTCTCGGAGACGACAATGGGGACTTTCTTGTAGCTGACGCCGACAGCATCAAGGGCGTGGTAGACGGCGTCGACCTGGGCGAAGAGCATGTTGTCGTAGTGGAAATTGGAGCCAGGGTCGGTGAAGCCTTGGTTTGGCTGGAAGAGGACGAAGTCAAGAGAGATGTGTTTGGGGTTACCCTCGTAGGCGAAGAAAGGGTAGGCGTTGATGAGGATAGGGGAGCCAGTCTTGACGTGGAAGTCCAAGATGGGAGTGAGGGTTCCAAGGAGGTCGTGTCGGAAGGATGTGGCCGAGGGAGGGTAGGATACGTCAAGGATGGCTAGAGAGTGCGCCGTCGTCACGAAGATCTGCTTGTTCAGGCCACAGTCCACAAGAGCACCGTGGATGCTCTGCATCGCAGGGAAGAGGGCCGATGAAAGGTCTGACTGGTTGGAGGTGAGGACTTCGTTGCCGACCACGATGGCCACGATCTTGGTGCCCGGGAGGTAAGCTTGGACGTTTTGCTTCACCCAGTCACGGGCTTTGTCGGAGTCTTTCATCTGGGAAAGGTACTCGTTGCCAAGGGAGACAGTGAGGTCGAAGCCGGAGCCGGAGAAGGCACGGAGGGCTTGTGGATCGGCGTCATAGAGCTTGACTTTGGTGGCGCCTACTGACTTGAGGAGAGGGATGACGTTCTTTGGGGGAGGAAGGTTGTTGGCAACCTGGCCGTAGTTGATGCCAATGGAGGAGACGATGAGAGGAAGAGAGAAGAAGAGGAGAGCAACGCACAACAGAGAGAACGGGATCTGGGAAGACGCCATGGATAGAAGTGAGGGAGTAGAGAGAGAGAGAGAGAGAGTAGTGAGTGGTGGTAAGGAGATGATAGAGGAGGCAAGGATGGGGGCCAGTAGCGTTAGGATTCACTAATAAATTTCAAAGTAAACAAACAAAACAGTAATAAAGAAATAATGAAAAGGAAGAAAGAGAGAGAGAGAGTAATGTTGGTTTGGATGAGCTGTAAGTCAGTGTCTCTAGAGAGCATCTTTCATGTTTTAATTGCAATTTGCTTGCTCTCGGATTCTTTCTTCTCATGACAGATCATTCTTGTCTTGATGCTCTTATTATTACACAACACACTTGCTAGGTATTTGAGTCAGACAGCTACATGGAGGATAAAGACACAAACTAACTCTAAACTCTCTTGTCTATTTTAATGTAAAAGCTCAACTAAACACATATATATATGGAGCAATCTTTCCACTCTTCAACAGGTAATTGCAAAACTATCAAACTAAACCAAATTTGATTGAATCCTCCTAGCTACAATTGTCTTTTTAAAATCGATGATTTCCAATGCAATCGGCAATAACATAACTGAATCGCAGTCGGCTCTCGATTTAGCAACAAAGAATGATACAACAAGTCTTAGTACACAAATGTAAGTAGTAAAAGAGAGACGTTCTGGTAAAAGTAGAAGACAACAAGAGAAAGACCCCAAGTGACAGCACTCACGCTTTGTGTTTGTGTCAAAGCTTTTGCAGCACCCAAATGACTTGGCCAAAAGTGATAATGAATCTATCTATCTGTGTGCTGTGACCAGCGTCTCTATGAACCTCAACCCATCAAACCTCGGCTCCAGTTTCTCCATCTTCCTCGATTCCCAGCCCTATCATTTCAATTCAACATATATATATATACATATGAGTCGATCATTTTGACAAGAGCAGATCTGTAACCGAAAATGCTAAAAAAAAAAAAGAGAGGAAACCTTTGGGGAGACTGGAGGAATAGCGGAGGAAGAAGAAGAAGAGAGAGCAGCCGTGGAGAAGGTAATGACTGAAGCGAAAACGCCGCTCGGAATCTTCATCATTATCGGAGGAGGAGGAGGAAACCGGTGAACGCCGGATATCGACCACCACCAACTATGGAGCTGCGTAAACGTCTTGTTTTTGCCCTCTTTTTTTTCAAGAGACCAAGAAAAAAAAATAGTCTTAATGTTTTTCTTTTATAAGTATAGATTAATGAAAAACATTAATAAAAAGAAGAGTAATGACGTTGGAATGTGGTGTATATTGGAACGGTGCATTTTTGGTTCGAGTTGTTCGATACTCTTATAAATCATTAAAAAATGGAAGAGGTGCTTTCTCTTGTTGAATCATTTAAGAAACATTTACATAGTGAGTCAGTTTTTGAGTTGTAAATAACAATTTAGGACACTTTATACTACAAGAGCACTTTGTTAACTCTTTACATACAAATGGAGAATTGAAATTCCAGAACTGCCCTTCTTCTTTCTAACAATTAAAAAAAATCTCACTTTTTTTTTAATTTCTCTGAGTCTCGATCTGCAAATAGGGGTTTTGATTTCTACATTAATTTTCAGTTCTTCAATTTTTCCCACTAGAATCAAAGAGATACTCCTTCTCCGTTCACTTGTTTGTGAACCCGACGAACTTTTCTTCTTCTTCCACGGGAACATAAACCCCTGCTCTGGAATAATATGCGCATCACGAGTTCTCGCCGCCCATCTCTTCTTTTGAACCATGCCTGCCAGTGCCGCCGTCAAAGAGATTGATTTGAAGAAATGGATCCGCTTTGAGTACACGAACTGAGCTTAAGATGCCCGCACTCTGAAAGGACAAGAACCTTCGTTGTGCTTCTTCGTCTTGCTTGTATTTACCAGTTCTGGTGGCTCCGCGAAGGTGACTCACTGAAAAAGTTCACAACTTAATTTATTACAGTCAACACATTAGAGAGATAGAAAAGAAATGCTTATCTCTTTTTGAGTTTTAATCACAGCGAAGAGAGATCTTCTTTGTCTCTCTCTCTCTCTCTCACGGATTTTTTTTTTTTGTTTTTGAAATGTGTTGTTTCTCTTTTTTTGCAGCTACAGTCTTGGGATGTAGTGAGATGCTCATTTTATAGAACAGTCCGAGTAGTGTATCTTTTGATACAAGCTATGTTCTGTCGTCATCAAGATCACTCTTGTAGTTGTGTGTCTATTTGTTGTCTCCTTGAGGCAGATTGTTCTCTGCGTCAGAAGAGGCAGAGAATGGCTCTCTAAGGAAGATATAGTTACAGCTTCTGTGTGTAGTGTTAGCTTGGAAAGAGAGGTTAACGATGTTAGTGTTAGTAATACCTCTGAAATTGGCATTATGGTTTATATTTTATTCTTTGATGGTTTCGCAGCTTTGCAAAAGAGAACTTGATCGTGAGGTTGGTTTGGATCGCAAGTATGTGAGCTAACCAAGGAGACAAACTCCAAAGTCTGCAAGAGCTTACGACGTCTCATTGTTGGAACTTTTGATTGTTTAACGCCTCATTGTTGGAATCATGTGATGTTTTTTGGTGGAATATAAAATCTAGAGTTTATGTATCTGAGTTATTCTGCTTGTATTATATCATACATTTTGCAGATGAGCCACTTAAATCATGAATTTGTTTTCGAACTTGTTTGAAAATACATTTGTATATGTGTACACCAAAAATATATAATCTTTGTACATATGTACAACAACATTTTGTACACAACAATTCTTGTACACATGTACACATATAAATAGTGACAACGTAAGAAATGTCTGTCATATTTTAAGAAATCAGAGAAGTATTACGGTTATACATATACCTTTGCATATTCTGTACACAACAACAACAGTTTGATCAGAATTTTCACACTTATATGAGCTGCTGGAACGAAGAAATATCTGTCATATTTTAGCAAATTGGAGACTCATTGCGGCTATACACATACATATGCATATTATGCATACGTACACGTTTTCATGCCAAATAGCCATGCTTATTTCTTTCTGTCGCTAAAGCTTTGGGGACTGATGTTAGAATAACACTTACAGATTTTCATTTCCAATAAAATTAAACAGTTCATAGTCTGTTCAACAAGCTTAGATAGTAATGCGATAGTCTTTAAAAGTTCACTCTAAAATTGTTTTTTTGGAATGAATCTCAAATATATATATTCACTTATCTGATAAGGTTTGAAGATCATGAGATGGAAAGATAAGTGTACAAGAACTAATGTATCTATATCATTATGGACATTAAAAGTGTCAAAAATTTTAAGGTATCCACATGGACACTACAAAAAGTGTACAAAAACTAATAATGCATCCATATGGACAATTAGGGGTGGTCACAAATATTTTGCCGAGCCCTGTGGACACTCACACTCATACTCATCATCTTTGTGTATACTGAAAAATTAGTCAATCATTTTAGATATCAGTGTGGACACTGTAAAAAAGGTTAGGAACTAAGATGTCCATATGGATACTCATATCCATGTTGTATACATAGTCTAATGTTATATCATTAAGACTTTTTTATCGAAAACCAGTTGAGGATAACAAGAGAATTTGCTCAAGCACCGTAAATGTCACTAGAAAACCATCTAATTCACTTATAACGAACAAAAAACACTGAACTCCTAAGACTATGACCAAGAACACATCAAAGTGCAAATCACATCTTCAACTATGAAAGAATAAAAATACAGCTTAGAAGGAGCAGATGTGGTCGTCAATTACATTGATAGATTATTGAGTGGCTCTGTTATTAACACTTCAATATTAGTGTAATGCAACATTTTTTCTACTTCATTACTATATTAGCCGGAAACTATGGCTTTTATATGGTTGTTTTCTCTCCTCTTCGTCTTCACTCTCTCTCTTATTCTCACCACAACTGATGCGGCATCTCGCTCTCTATCAACTGCACATGAAACCATTGGGCTCATCACTGACTGAGCTGACTCAAGCTACACTCGTCCCAAGTCGCCGGAATCACAACAAAACACCAATTAGCCATCAAAGGTAGCGAGTCGTTCTCAAGACACCTTATACCAACCCAAGTATCTAACAAAAATTCTAAGAATTAGAGTCGGTGGAGCTTTGTTGATGACGAATCTGATCGGTCGAATTGCCTTGCTGATCTTGACTCTAGGAAATCGTCGAGTCTCGATTTCAACTTAGTCCAAGTCCACACCATATAAAAAAAAGGTGCTCACTGTCGAATCTCTCTTTCTCCAAACGTTTCCGACGTGATGCCATCTTCGCCCACTGTCTCTGTCGTCAGATTTCTTTGCCACAATCGTAAATCTCTGTAAGTTTTCTCAACGAAGTTTTACCTTGGTAATAGTGCAAAGAGATAAGAGAAGATATTGTTGAAAAGCTACAGATGAAAGTTAAAACCATTAATTGATTTATTTTAAAAACAAAAAACATGTTAGGAGGAGCCAAAAAGACTACTTCTCGTTTAGTTTTAACCAAGGACAATAAGGTAAACAACTATGCAAAAACTACCTTTGTAGTTGAAAGTGTTCTAAAGTGTAATATAAACTCAGAAAGTGACCTTTTATGTAAAACACTCATCATTTAATTGGTCAAATAAATATATGTTCTCTTGACAAAAAAAAATATATATTGTCTCCACTTCCAATATTTATAATAAAAACCGTTTCATATTGAAAGCCCATCACTTAAATTTAGTTTTCAGACCCATCCCAAAGTTTATCCTGAACCACAAATTATAATTTTTTACCTCTTTAATACAATAAATCTAGTTTTCAGGCCCATTCCAAAGTTTTTTCCTGAACCACAAAATATAATTTTCTACCCCTTTATTTCTTTAATACAACAACTTCAACACTTCTAATCGCATATATTGCTAATTGTTAGCCTTTTTCATTTAAATAAACAATTTGACCATCTCAAATCAATAACAAAATAGATAACCATATTAAATTTTATATTTATAGAGAGACTTCAATTGATTAGTTTTTTTTTTGGAGTCAACGAGTTATTTTTACACAAAAAAGTACTGTATAACACCAAATATCTTTCAAACTATAATTTCTATATATCTTTGAAAAACTAGTTTAGAATCTATTTTTCCATGATTTTTGTTTTGTCACGGTTTTATAAAACCAGGATGAAATCTCCAATCTTAGAAAATGAACTGGACAAAGCTAAACCACAATCAAATAAACTCATACGGAACCTAAATCTGGACAAAAACTATATCCGATCCAAATCTTCAAAATCAACTCATGGGGGTCTCAAAAAAACTGAACTTTTCTCAGTTTTTGAATGTTTCTGTTAAGTTAGATGGTCTACCAACCTAAAACCAATTGGTGATAAGTGGAGTGGCCCATCTATCTTATATATTGCTAAGGGTCTCTTCCAACTACCGATGTGGGACCTTTGTCCCTAATACGCCCCCTCGAGATGATGGCTCTTTGAGCGTCAATCTCGGAATGTTTGGGCAAGGATCGATGGGCCGACTTTGGGCATGATCGATAATGGATCGGGTTGGATTGTTTGGATCGTGGGCTCTGATACCATGTTAAGCTAGATGGACTTCCAACCTAAAACCAATTGGTGATAAGTGGAGTGGCCCATCTATCTTATATATTGCTAATGGTCTCTTCCAACTACCGATGTGGGACCTTTGTCCCTAATAGTTTCTACATAAAAGAATTAGCTAAAATAATTACAGAAATGATACCCCTAATAAAATGCTAGAGAAATGACTATACAAGACACTAATCATAAAAGGTTCTTTGCATGCGTAAAATTTTTTTGATTTTTCTTCTCAGAACAAGTTCACAGCTATGTTCACTTTCTTGAATCCAAACAAAAATGAAGCTTTGACAAAACAAACAAAGAATACACAGCAGCAGAAGAACAACGAAGCAAAACAACAACAAAAATAATCTTAAATATTAAGCCAAATTATTTGAGAGTAACACATAGACAAAGACAGAGAGTTGCTGATTTCAATCGGGACCAGAAGTTCAACAGCCAAGGACCATCGACATTTGCTATCTCCTTTGATTTTTCCTGATTTCAATCTATAGATTTTTCAGTTTAGGGTTTTCGAAATAAGAGAACTTTAAATTGGGGGAAATTTTGTCGGTCAGGTTAAAATTTTTGGGCCTTTGGGTTTTTAATTAATTATGGATCCTAACCGGTCTTAATTCAATTAGTCATTAGTTTAAAATAGTTTACAATCTTACAATACTAAAAGTTGGATATACTCAATTTAGAGGCATGCCAAATCATTTAAAAAAATCATCCAATAGAAACTTTTTTTTATTGCCATGTCATATTATCTTTTTTTGATTGAAAATAAATATTACCGGATGTAACTTTAGTAAGCGAAGGCCCATTATTAATGGTTCAGTTTTTTTCTCCTAAAACTATGCGTAGTAATCGTCTCTGTCTCTTTCTTTTCACCACCTTTGTTACTGGTTTCCGCAATTCAACGTTCTACGGAGTTCCACTATCACTCATTCAATTCAGTTATTTACACCTATCTTCATGAGCGATTCATCCTTCCACCTCCTTATGTTTCTACTCTTATAACTAAAATCATTTTCTTTGAAGCTTTCTTGGAGCCACAATCGCCGACCTAAAATCTCATCATGATTGTTCTTCATTGACATCATTCCAAACTGTGCAAGGC
This sequence comes from Moricandia moricandioides, assembly GCA_905132885.1. NCBI lineage: Eukaryota > Viridiplantae > Streptophyta > Magnoliopsida > Brassicales > Brassicaceae > Moricandia > Moricandia moricandioides. The sequence goes on from CAJHQQ010001754.1 coordinate 44,492, forward strand.
CAATTTTATTTATAAACATCCATTTGTGGAATTCTCAAAGTCCACCTAAAATCAGGATGCTCATCTAACTCAAGCTTCTTCTAAGGATACCTGTTACAAATAAAAAGGTAACTTATTTTGACAATCTTATATGTTGTTTCTGTATACACATCTCTATTTGTTGACTTGAAACAAGCAAAGTTATGTATTTCAACCTACTAGCAGCATAAAGTAACTCTAGATTACGATTGACAATCATGCATGTATTCTTCAAAGAATTCTGGTAATATTAAGTAATTCTTGAACATAAGTTAGCGGTGGAAATCTAAGTAGCGGTTTGTATTAACAGAGGACAAACAAAAGAAACGCACTTACTCTAAAATCATCACAAAGTATTAATACTTAGTATGAAATTTAACAATTGTTTTGAGTTAAGATTAAATTTATCTTTCTTGCAATTATATATATATAATTAAAAATAATTTTGAAACAACAAGTTGTGTTGGAGAAAACAATCAATAAATAAAAAATGTTTTTAATTTGTTTACTAATTTATATTTTTATAATTGGTTATATATATATATATATATATATTCAAATCAAAATGTAAAATAAAAAATTGAATAAAATTATAGGAAAATTAATATACTAGAACTCAAATTCATAAGAATATTTAATGCGTAAACACTAGACACAAAGACACAACTAAGGAAACCAAGACAATTTCTAGGATCACGAAGAAAATCAATATGTATGTAAATATTTCCATATAATTATTTAACACACACATATATATTCAAGTCACCTATGTGTGGTTCATTTTTTATTCCTAATATATGAATCTAAATTATACGTCAAAGGGGTAAATGTTTAAAAACATACATTTTATTTTTAACATACAAAAATTATCAAATCCAAGCAGGGCCGAGTTTATGTAAACAACCAACTTCTACATTAAAACTTTCTGATTGTATTAAACCAAACAAAAAAAAAACTTTCTGATTGTAAGTTATTTTACACGATGTCTAAAACCTCTTCCAACATTTCAATGCATATTAATAAATATATATATATATATGTTAAATATGTAGATTTGATATTTTCTCACTGTACAATATGTAATTTTCCTACTCCCTTATATGTTGAGACTTATTTTATCCTTAAGAAACATAATTATATTGGTGATCATTTAAACAAATAGTTAGAAAGGAAAAATACCTAAATGAGGAAAGCGAACTTCCTATGGAGATATATGATAAGACTGAGGGAATGTTGACATAAAATGTATCACTCTCATTCACATATAAGGGATAGTTACAAAAAAACTAACCAAACAGAAAAAGAAGAAGTAAATGTACGTGCTTTTTGGATTGTACATAGCCAACCAATCATTAGGCTGGAAAATGACATATTAAAAAGTAACAATTTCTTTGCAAATACTTTGTACATAATTTTACATATATTAAACTAATAAAAATCTTCACGATGTAGCTAAAACTCAAGTATTGAAAATAATTCAATCTTAGAATGCAACTATTGTAGGGATTTTGGTTTAGATTTATAAAAGTATACATAAGTGTCATATATATAAAGATTCTCACTTTGCAATTATAATCATCGTAATGCTATATTTATACTTCATTTAAAAGTATACTTGATTATTATTTTTTTTGATCAAAAAAGTATACTTGATTATTTATGAACCAAAAAGAATAAATAGACACTGACCATTTTTTTTAATAAAAACACATGATATCAATGTTAAATTTCTTAAAAGAAGTCACAATTCTCTTTATAAACATTTCAGTCTCTATTAAACATACATAAAATTAACAATAGTTACATCAACTATATAAATTACTTCTTATGGTTGACATTGATTGTCATATAATAAAAGGTTAAAATTATGATTTAGGATTTAAGTTTTATGTTTTAGATAGAGAATAATTTGTTGTAGGTTTTGTCAATCGTTTTCTTATACTAAATTTAACATTTTAAATCTTTCTGTTTTGACTACATATTTTGTTAAGCATTTAAATTATACATAAATAAAATAATTGGAAAAAAATTTATAATATATAATCCGCGCGTAGCGCGGTTAAAAGATCTAGTTTGTTTAAAAACAGTAAACCAATATCAATTAAATTCTATGAGATTTTTTATTTCGATATTTATGTTTGTGTGAAAGTAACGACGATATTTACTTCCATGGAAAAATAGATTTCAAACTATTTTGGAAGATAAATAGCACTGAACTATAGTTTGTGAAACATTTGACGTTATACGATATTACGAAATAGCGTCGACCCTTTGTTTTGATATTATTCATACTAGGATTTGGACCCCCGCGGTTCGCGGGAGAAACAATATTAAATCTGAAATGTAATTTAAAAAAATAATTATATCTACGTAAGTGTTTAGATTTCTTTTTAATGCGATGTTTGAAAGTTTAGGGCATAGAGAAAAATATTTTATAACTGATATGGTGTATCCTAAAGTGATGGTTCTTCAATTGTCTTTTGCCACTCTATCTCTTTTTGATAAATGTATTTATGCATTTTAAAAGAACTATAAATCTTACTATCAATAGTAAAAATATTCGCATGATGTTTAAGGCATTTCACATAATAATTAACGTTCAAAGTTTATGTTACCTATCAATACAAGGATGAGCATGTTAATTTATTAAAGAATATTTTTCTAGTTTTTGGTTACACAAATCTCTTCAGAGAACGATATCGGAAATTTCTTCTATTAAAAATAAAGTTAAGACTCAACAGTTAGAAATAAATTTTGTTATGTGTTTCGCTAAATATATTTTATAGTCATTTGGAGTGATGAATCTGTTTCTCTCTCTCTTTTTATTTGTTTCCAATTTTATGTTGGATTTTGTCAATACACACAACTCCTTATATATAGATAGAATACGAAAAGTTGCAATAGTTAATTTTTAAAGTCTGCAATGGTATCATGTTGCAATGATTTAATTAAATTTTCTAAAACAAAGTATATACTTAAAATTGAATTATCAACCTTTTATTTTTTCCAAATATGTTAATTTTGGTTAATATTTATTTATATGTAACTGTCCAGTAAATGTTCTTTTGAAACACACATAAGCAACAATTGGTTAAAATAGATTAATACTTTCTCAATATCTAATCTTTTAAAAAAACTCTAATGTTTTTAAATAACTGGAAATTATAATATTTAAATGTAAATATGTTATAAATTTTGAAAAATAGAGTTAAAAGATAAAATAATTACTATGAAATATTTATATAGAAGATGTTACAAATATAATGTAAAATAATTTTACGTAATGAAATAATTATATTGAAAATTTACATCTTTGAAATTTGTTTATAAAGATTATAAGATTACAAAATATATTATGATAAAAATATTTGGGTAAAAAGTATTTATAACTTTTTGATGGTTATGAAAATAGTAATGGAAAAACTAAGTGAGGATTTCATATGACAGCTCCTATATAGATTTTGTTTCACCAAAAAGATCTTTCCCAAAAAAACTTCAAGTATTAAATGACACAATTTTGGTCATATAAGACACATTTCTAATCATTTTCGCACCCTCTTATAAACCGTTGCACTTTTAAAATGAAAAACATATCATTGAAAAGTTCATAATTTCTTTTAGGTCGACGCAATTTTAAAGATTAAAGAACACATCCTTAAACATGTAGACAATTCTCTTAAACCAATGTAATTATCATAATGAAAAGACACATTGTTGGGATGAAAGGATACATCCTTAGACATTTTGACAATTTCTTTTAATTCAATGCAATCAGTAGGATAAAGGACACAATATTAAGATGAGAAAACACATTTTAAACAATTTTTGGTTTCTTACTATTACATCCTTAGACATCGTAGAAACGTAGAATACTTGAAACAAGTTTAAAAACCTATACAGTCTCTTCAATGTAAGAAATTCCAACTCTTAAAGGAAGATGATGACAGTAAAACTCTTTAGTTTGAAAGGGAAAATACTTACTGCAATTTCTTCAGGGGACATCTTTGAAGAGCTATGATGAAGATGTCATTTGCTAACGTGATCGATGCCGTCATACCTTTCATCTTAAACAAAATTCTATCCAATAGATTATATCATATGAACAAATCTCATAGTCGGATGTTAGATTTTTTTTCCAATGAAAAATTAGTAGTGTCATCGATTAGATAGAAAAGGGTTTGCTATTATATACAGGCCCGGCCCTGGGCTAAAGCCCGTAAAGCAATGGCTTGAGGCGCCACAAGTTATTAAGATTTTAAGAGCACCAAGACCAGTGAAGTTTCTATGGGAGAGTGGCTGCTGTGTATTTTCTTTGTCCTTTAGGTTATGGATTCGAGTGTTGTTTATCTAACTTTTTTTTTCGTTGTTAATAAAGAAAGATTGCCAAAAAATATTTTTTTTGATAATAACTACCTGATTTAATCAAAAACATTAAATGCCTTTTCTAAAATATTCGATTTCTTTTTATATTATATTAAATGATATCTTGTGTTGATGAAATCTTGTGTTAAGCTTGAAGCTTCTTTTGAGCATGATGGGCATTTTGATATAGATGGGAAACATTTGTTTATGGAACTCCAATATCTAAGAGGAATGTTGCCAAAGGAAATTACAAAGGCGATAGAGATGCTGAAATTTCTAAAAAAAATGGATGGTTGTTATCCAAATACAGAGATTGCTTATCGTATATTACTAACAATTCCTATTCTAGTTGCTTCTGCAGAAAGAAGTTTTTCAAAGTTGAAGCTCATTAAAAATTATCTACGTTCGACTATGTCTTAGGAGCGTTTGAATGGACTGTCGATGATATCAATAGAGCATGAGTTAGTTGAAAAACTTGATTATTCGAAGTTGATAAATGATTTTGCATGAAAAAAGTAAGGAGAGTTATCTTTCATGAATATTGTTTCTTTTTTACTTTTTATTGTCTGAGATTAAATTAATTTTTTTATAATTTTGCATTATTTAATTATAGTTTTATATTATCAAAAAAAAAATTATAGTTAGGGGCAACATATTATGAGTGTACTTTAGGCACCACGGATGGCCGGACCGGCAATGATTATATATAGGCTAGCTTAATGATGATACTGTAAAGAGAGAATGAGAAATAATCCATTTATTTACAAAGCTATATGGTTTAGCCGTCAATAATGTTTTAAAACAATTGCTTTTTTGAATTTGATGTTATTAGGAAAGTTGCTTCGTTAATGGAGTGGTCCCTCTCCCTTCACTCAGATACTTTTTCAGAGATAATGTTGCGTGCAGAGGGAGAATCCCTTCCAAAGTTTTGGAGAAACTATTTTGAAGTAAGTTGCTTTTCTCTAGTCATATAACAAGACACCTCAGCGTATAAACAATTCATTCACTTCGTGTCCTCATTGCTCTGACGTTTCAGGGTAACTCATCAGGCAAGCAATTAGGGATTAATCTTTGACAAGGCCCTGTGTGTTGTAAATTGTAATAACGTGGAGTTACTATAAAATTGGAAGGAACACAACAAACTAATGAGCATTAGGTTTGCAAATAATCCATTGCAACCTCTCACCAAACTCATTGTTCTTCAGGGAACCTTCGATATCAACTACGTGACTGTTACTGGAGAGACTGGTGTAGTGTTGAATAAACGTCATTAGTAGATGTGTACTAGAAGTAATAGCTGAGTCTTCTTGAATAAGTCCTCCTGAAGAATAGGACATCGAGTCTGTTGAGTAGTTATCGGAGTTAGTTTCGTTTATTGTTGTAAGCTTTTGGGTCTATTTAAATGTTCTTTTCTACGATGAATAAAGTACACTTTCAGATCATATTTGTTCTTAACATTCATTTGATCTCTCTCTTATTTCAGTAACAAGTGGTATCAGAGCTTGATACGAGCCTGGTGAGAAACAAAAACAAAGATGAGTGAGAGAGATTCACTGCTGAGTATTCCGAAGTTTGATGGTGATTACGAGTACTGGGCCATGTTGATGGAGAATCTGCTGAGATCAAAGGAGTGGTGGGAGTTGATAGAGACAGGAATCACGAGACCAGAACGAAGCGTGATTCTAATCGGAGCACAGAGAACAGAGCTTGCGGAGTTAACTCTTAAGGATCTGAAGGTGAAAAATTATCTATTTGCATCAATAGATAAAACGATTCTTAACACTATCCTGAACAAGGAGACATCTAAGGAGTTATGGGAGTCTATGAAGAGCAAATACCAAGGGAACCAGAGGGTTCAAAGCGCTCAGTTACAGAGGTTGAGAAGGAATTTTGAAGTACTTGAGATGAAAGAAGGGGAAACCATCAGTGAGTATTTCTCGAGAGTTATGCTGGTGGTAAACGACATGAGAAATCTAGGAGAAGAGATGGCTGACTCCAAAGTGGTAGAGAAGATTCTGAGAACCTTGATCGAGAAGTTCACATACGTAGTGTGTGCTATAGAAGAATCCAACGACATCAAAGAACTCTCCGTGGATGGATTGCAGAGCTCCTTGATGGTTCACGAGCAGAAGCTTATCAGACATGGAGGTGATGAACAGGCTCTGAAGATAGAGAGCCGATGGAGACCAGAAGGGGGAAGAAGCAGAGGAGGTGTTCAATCTCGGGGAAGAGGTGTTCAATCTCGGGGAAGAGGTGGTTATCAAGGAAGAGGAAGAGGAAGCTCAAGCTTCAACAAGGAGGCGATAGAATGCTACAAATGCCACAAGATGGGACATTTCAAGTATGAATGTCCAGAATGGGATAAGAGTGCAAACTTTGCAGAGTTAGAGGAGGACATATTACTCATGGCACACGTTGAAGAAATCAAAGACGAAGATAAGCAAGTCTGGTTTTTAGACTCAGGGTGCAGTAACCACATGTGTGGGGAAAGAGACTGGTTCAATGATTTTGACAAGAACTACAGTCAGAATGTGAAACTTGGAGACGACAGAAGAATGATGGTCAAGGGCAAGGGAAGCATTCGCTTGCAGATCGGGGGATCAGTTCAGTTGATCACTTCTGTTTACTTTGTACCTGGCCTAAAGAGTAATTTGCTGAGTGTTGGCCAGCTACAGGAAAAGGGGTTGAGAATAGTCATTGATGATGACATGTGTGAGATATGGCACAAACAACAAAGAAGAAAGATCATGCATACAAGAATGAGCAAAAACAGGATGTTTGCTATTCTCGCAACTGTCAAGAAGCAAAGTGAAACCAGTGAGGACATGAATCTGCAAATTACAGATGAAAAGGAAGTTGATCTATGGCACAGAAGACTCGGTCACTTAAGCCACAGAGGGATCAAGGCTCTGGAAGAGAAAAAGATGGTTACGGGTTTGCCAAGCCTTGATCATACAGAAGTAGAGATCTGCGAGGTGTGCATGAAAGGGAATCAGATCAAAGAAATTATTCCAAGGAAAGGCTTATGGAAGGCAAGCAGAGGTCTTGAATTGGTTCACAGTGACATATGTGGTCCAATTGCACCAACTTCAACTAGCAAAAAGAGGTACATCATCAAATTTATCGATGACTATAGTCGGAAGTGTTGGTCTTATTTCCTTTCAGAAAAATCAGAGGCTCTGCAAACATTTAAGGAGTTCAAGGTTCTGGTGGAAAGAGAACTTGGAAAACCTCTTGTGTGCCTTAGGACTGATCGCGGGGGAGAGTATAACTCGAATGCTTTTCAAGATTTCTGCAAGGAAAATGGGATAAAGAGACAACTCACAGCTGCCTACACACCACAACAGAATGGGATAGCTGAGCGCAAGAACAGAACCATTATGAACATGACAAGGTGCATGTTGATGGGAATGTCGGTTCCAAGGATATTCTGGCCTGAGGCAGCTCAGTACGCGGTGTACATTTTGAACAGAAGTCCAGCAACAGCTCTAGGAGACATTACACCAGAAGAAAAATGGAGCAATCACAAGCCTTCAGTCGCTCACCTCAGGACATTTGGATGCATTGGTTTTGCCCTGGTGCCATATGAGAAGAGAACCAAGCTTGATGAGAAAAGTGTAAAGTGTGTCTTGATGGGAGTAAGCAAAGAATCAAAGGCATACCGACTCTATAATCCGGAGACAGAAAAGATCATCATCAGTAAAGATGTTAAGTTTGATGAAGACAAAGGATGGGATTGGGAAGAGAGTAAACAAGACAGCGGCTTGGTCTGGGAAGGACTTATAGAAGAAGAAGACATAACCATGGAAAATGAGAGTGAAACAGAAGAAGGGAAAGGGGCAAGAGGTGAAGAGCCTGATACATTTCCAGCACCAGAAGCAGTTGCAGGAAATGGGGAAGGAAACAATGGTGAGTCATCCACACGTGAAACAGCTGTGAGATCAAAAAGAGCACCAATATGGATGAAAGATTATGTGGCAGGACACACCAGTTTCTTTATCCAAGAAGAAGACGAAATCATTGCAGTGTTCACAACATCCGATGATCCTGAGAACTTTGGCGAGGCTGCAAAGGAAGAGAAGTGAAGGGAAGCAATGATAGCTGAGATCAATTCTATAAAAGAGAATGAGACATGGGAGCTAGTTGATCTTCCGGCTGGTGCAAAGGTCATAGGAGTGAAATGGGTGTTTAAGACAAAGCTCAATGAACATGGAGAAGTTGACAAGTACAAAGCGAGGCTAGTTGCAAAGGGTTATCATCAAAGGGAAGGAGTAGATTTTGGAGAAATATTTACACCAGTTGCAAGATGGGACACCAGAAGAGCTATTTTAGCTCTTGCAGCGCAAAGGAGCTGGAAAATATTTCAGTTGGACGTTAAGAGTGCGTTCCTTAATGGTGAACTAAAAGAATATGTGTTTGTTGAGCAACCCGAAGGTTTTGAGGCAAGAGAAGCTACCAGCAAGGTTTACAAGCTCAAGAAGACATTGTATGGCTTAAAACAGGCTCCTAGGGCCTGGTATAACCGAATAGAAGGATATTTCATGAGAGAAGGATTTGAAAAGTGTTACTGTGAACACACACTCTTCGTGAAGAAAGAAGGAGAAGGTATTTTGATTGTCAGCCTCTATGTTGATGATCTTATATATACATGAAATTCAGACATACTTCTCGAAGGGTTCAAGGAGTCCATGATGAAAGAATTCGCGATGACTGATCTTGGCAGAATGAGGTTTTTCTTGGGAGTAGAGGTGATCCAAGATGACAGAGGAATCTTTATAAATCAGCACAAATATGCAGAGGATATCCTGAAGAGGTTTGGAATGGAGGAATGTAATCCAGTCAGAAATCCAATGGTCCCGGGGCAGAAACTGTCAAAAGATGGAACTGGGGCAGAAGTGAATTCAACTGTGTTCAAGCAACTGGTGGGGAGTTTGAGGTACCTAACGGTTACACGGCCAGATATCATGTTTGCAGTTAACTTGGTGAGTAGGTACATGGAGCATCCAACCGATCAACACATGTTAGCAGGTAAGAGAATCTTGAGGTATGTTCAATGTGTTTGGGATCCAATACAACAGAGAAAGTGGAAAGGAGATGCTGGGCTATGTCGATAGCGACTATGCAGGCGACATAGACGATAGGAGAAGTACATCTAGTTATGTTTTTGTGATGAGTGGAGGAGCAGTGTCCTGGTCCTCAAAGAAGCAACCCATAGTAACTTTGTCCACAACCGAAGCAGAGTTTGTTGCAGCGGCATATGGTGCATGTCAGGCAGTCTGGTTAAAGAACATTCTTGAAGAGATTGGTGTTAAACAGAAAGAGGGAACCATATTGTACTGTGACAACAGCTCAACAATCAAACTCTCAAAAAACCCGGTTCTACATGGAAGAAGCAAGCACATTCATGTTAGGTTTCATTTCCTGAGGGAGTTGGTTAATGATGGTGTTATTCAGCTTGAGTATTGTCCTACACAAGAACAAGTATCCGACATTATGACAAAGGCGGTCAAGCTAGACGTGTTCGAGAAGCTGAGGATGAAGTTAGGAGTATGTTTGAGAGAAGAGTAAACTGGAAAGAGCCATTCCAGTTTAGGGAAGGATATGTTGAATAAACGTCATTAGTAGACGTGTACTAGAAGTAATAGCTGAGTCTTCTTGAATAAGTCCTCCTGAAGAATAGGACATCGAGTCTGTTGAGTAGTTATCGGAGTTAGTTTCGTTTATTGTTGTAAGCTTTTGGGTCTATTTAAATGTTCTTTTCTACGATGAATAAAGTACACTTTCAGATCATATTTGTTCTTAACATTCATTTGATCTCTCTCTTATTTCAGTAACATGTAGCAGTAAAACAAAATTTTATCTTTACTCTTTACGAATACGTTCATTCGTCCTACTACTCTCTGCATCTTTCTTCATTTGTTTTTACAGTGTTTCTTTTCGAGGGACAAAGAACAACACAACTAAATAAATTCTTTAATCACTCTGAACTCAAACGCACACAATCTACACTAATACATAGTACGTTATATTAGGAAGAGATTACGTTTCTATTTGTGATTTAACGATTTGTAACATCGTGAAATCAGGTTCTCATAAAACGTAGAAAACTGATTGACGATGATGGAATATGTAAAGGGATAAAAAATCTGAAACTTCCATATATAGATTGATTAAAGAGTCGATTCCAAAAAGGTGTAATTGCTGAGATGCATTGGTTGAATCCTAAAGGAAGCAACTGAGAAGTCCTTTGCAAAGAGGCGGATGTAAAAGGGTGCGATGTTCAGAGAATCGTAAAGAAGCGTCTTTTACTGAAAGAAACTGATGACGTAAGATCTTATAGATGAAAGATGATCTTGTCCGTTAGATTACACAATACTAATTAATTTAACTGTTAGATTTAATTTTTATTTTCCTATAAAAAAGTGATTACATCATTTTGGGTTTGCTATTATATATAGATTACCTTGTAACATTTTTTTTTCTAAATTAGTGCTTGGTAGGTTGGGAACAAATGTAAAATGAGGTTAAGGAAAGAAGGGAAAGTTATGCTGACATGTCATGTGAGTATCAGGGTAGAGGTAGATGCATATATGGTTCTGTACAAGGCTATTGACTACATCAAGAGGGATTACAAATATCTGTGACAAATTGAACCAACGCCAAAGATAATATGTTTTTTGGTCTAAAGACAATACAATACAACATGTATTAACCCCTAAACAATACAGCATGTAGAAATACATACAGATATATGTACATATTACATATATATGGATGATTAACTTTAGAAAAAAAGAAGATAAAACCATTTGATTACATAAGGCGGCAAGCATGGACGTTGTCGTCGTTAAAGAAGTTGCTAACTTTATCGTCGCCACGGTTAGTGACGTGGATATGACCATGACGGTCGCTGAGGTTGTAGCCGTGGCGGTAGTAGTTGTAGCTTTCCCTGAACTCGCGGGTTGTGTCTTTGAAGTAGTGGTCGGAGGAAGTGAAGTAGCGAGGCATGTCCGGGTAAGGCCAGAACTCGGCTCGCTTACCGGCTCTTCTCACCGCCTTCAGCACCTTCTTCCTCTCCACGTACCCAACCACCGTCACTCTCTCCAACTCCAGGTTCACCTCCACCGAGTCCACTCCTTCACCACCACCAATACGACACCGTTTACTTTGTTAATTTCAATAATTTTACTAGTTAGTTTTTTTTTTCAAATACACTTGATTACCTCTCAACTTGTAAATAGCATGCTTGACTACCCTCTCGCATCCACTGCAGCACATCCGTACTTTTAGGTCTATCGTCTATTTTGTTGCAAGACATTCATATGTTGCAGACAAATTGATTTATAATTAATATGTGATAAATATCTAAGAGAAAAAATAACAATTAGAACATTAATTTAGTTTATTTTCAGTTTTATCGCAATTATGATACTACTTTTTCAATTTATCATTAATGAATGATTATTTTGAAAAATACCCTAAATTTATGATGAAAATAGATTAAACTAATTTTTCTAAATATTTACAAAAAAATTAAAAATTCAACCCTACCCTTTTAATACTAAACCCTAAATAATAATTACTAAAATTAGTTTAAAATGTAAATTTAAATGTTAATATATTTTAATTAAATGTATTTTTGAAAAGTGATATTTAACTTGTATTATTTTTACCAATTTCTCAACAATTTCTTTGACAAAGTAATAGTCAGAACATTTGTATATGTATTAGCAACATCCACTAGTGAGACAAGCTAATGACATTTCGCTTCCGATTTTTCCGATATTCCCTTAAACGAATCAATTAAAAAAAACAAAAGTCATGGTTTTACATACAAGAAAAAAGAACACTTGAACACAGTACGTTAATATTCTTTTTTCGAGAATCTGATCTAACAATTTCTTTTCGTATTTTAGCGTTTTCTTGCAAAATCCGCAGAATAGCCATATTATAAGGAAGGTTTTGATACCGATACAGTTATATTGTTATCCTAATCGATTTTAGACATTTTAGTTACTGCATGACAAACTAATACCATGATCACAGGGTCGACCAGAGACTAAGCTATATACATGAAAACTGAGGTTAGTTAAAATAGAAGAAGTAAGAGAATACCTGTAAAGAAAGTGGACGAGACTTTGGCATGGTGTGGTAATAGTTGAGGTGGTTCACACTTTTGACCCTTGGCTTCTTGTGTGGATAGCCAAGGAACAAACCGTATGTGATGGTCGATATGATGGACCTCAAACCCATTTCTCTGCTCCAACGCTCTCTCTCTCTGTATATATATAGTTATACGTACTGTGCCTACTCAGCTAGAAAGACTGATGATCAGGACTCACAAATCTTAGAGAAATATATAAACAAGAGGAATGCATGGAGAGGGGTTTTAAACAAAGAATAAGATTAGACAGAACGAAATATATTCCTTTGGAATCGCTTCTCTCTGTAATAAGATGTAATCTCTGAGCTGATATTTATTTATATTCCATTAGTCATTTACATGTATATTATTTATATGACTCAAAACACATTACTACTTTATGTTCTTAATTAGCCAAATCATAGGGTAACAAATGGCTCTTTGTTTTGTTCAAAAAAACATATAATGGCTTTATATTCAAAGGCAAGTTGATGAAGATATATGATTAGTTTGTTAACTATTATGGATATCATATAGTGATGCATTTCATAATTAAAGCTTCTTTTAAGTATAATTTATAAGAAAGCGTTGTCTTAGATAATGCGATGGTATCAAGCGTTTTTTCTTCTCACTGATGGCATATTAACGTTTTAAAAATGCAATTCTAAAGAAATGTGGCGCCATAGCTTATGCTTGATGTATATAAACAAATCAAAAGAATATAAATTGTCCTGGTTTTATGGCTTCATTGGTCATAAAGTGGCCGCAACCGCACCATCCAGTGCTCACTGTTATAAAAGGAAGATTTTATTAAAGATCCAGCCGAAAATTTAATTGAGTTGACGTTAAATTCGGACATAAAACGGACTTTTAAATAAAAAAAAATCATACATACTCCATTGGTTCTAAAATGATGTATGTTTTTGAGTTTTTACACATATTTAAAAAATACGTAAATTTTAGATTATAAATATATTATTTTTTATAATTAACTATTTTTTATAATTTTTAGCCAATCAAAAGTAAGTAAATAGAATTAATGTTTTTAAAATCTACAATTTATCATTATTACTTGCGTTGAAAATGTAAAATATAGATCTTTTAGAAAAAAATATTTTTTCTAAAACATTGATCATTAGAAACAAATAATTTCAATTATCAACCTTAAATTTCCTTCATTCATTAACATTCTACGTATGTCATGAACAATTATGGGAACGATAGTCCAGTTTATTTTGATACTGTTATAAATTCAAATTTATTATAAAACTTAAACTTATTAGTAATAAACAGATTAATATATCCTATATAATAATTAATTCTCCAATTCTAAAATTTATTCATTAACAGTTGATTAAGAATATATCCATAGTTTATACCCATGAGTGGATTTTGAAGGAGACCTCTAGACTTTCCCTCTCTATAACCTACTCTCTAGCAGAGAGCTGGTAAAAGAACCGTAGTAGAACATAATTACATAAATATTCATAGTTCAACCAAAACCAAAAGAGACTGATATATACAAATTCAGAAACTCCATGGGAATCTAATCTATCACTGGGTTGTAAACCTGTAACCACCGTCTAGCTTGCATACGTTCAACCACTTATCACGGCTCATCTTCTAGATGTATATATGATTGTGATATTTTCTTTTTCTAATCACTCCAAGAAATGAAATGTTCCGCTTAGGGAAGAATGACCTATTTCAACACCAACTTTACGCGTCGTGTCTTTTCCTTCACAGACTTTATACTAGTGCGTATTTTATCATGAACTTTAGAAAAAATCAAAAATCATATATAAACTCTCAAAATCGTGTCTATATATATGTTGACCGTCAATGATGTTAGTCAACCGTTAATTTATCAAAACGACGTCGTTTTGACACAAATACATAACACTAAGCATCTTAACCACTAGACTAATTTAATTTTATTCTATTGGTTGTGTAAACATTAACTTATATATATATTTATGATTTATTAAACAAATCTTAAATATTTTACTGTTTCAGTATTTTCAGATAAATTTATAATTTTTATATTTTAACTAAATTTTAGGAATCCTTATTCTATAAATTTAAATTAATTACTATTGCTGTAAATTTTATTTTATATTATTACTAAAATAAAATATATTGTAAATTTTAATATTCGTTTTTATGTCCATAGAGCTAAGTTAACAGAAATAATAAATAAAATAAAGATTCTTAAAATTTACAGCAATAAAAATTTACAGAAAAAGGGTTATAAAATTTACAGCAATAGTAATTTACATAAAAAGGGTTATAAAATATTAAAATTTACAATATATTTTATTTTAGTAATAATATAAAATAAAATTTACAGCACTAGTAATTAATTTAAATTTATAAATTAAGGATTCATAAAATTTATTTAAAATATAAAAATTATATATTTATTTGAAAAGATTAAAACAATAAAATATTTAAGATTTATTTGATAAATCACAAATGTATATATAAGTGAATGTTTACATAACTAATACAATAAAATTATATTAGTTTAGTGGTTAACATGCTTAGTATTATGTATATGTGTCAGAGTTTGATTCTCGCAAGTTGCAGATTTTTAATTTTTGAGAATTAGCCAAAACGATGTCGTTTTGATAAATTAACGGTTGACTGATAGCATTGTCGGTCAACATATATATAGGCACGATTTTGAGAGTTCATATAGGATTTCTGATTTTTTCTAAAGTTCATGATGAAATACGCACTAGTATAAAGTCCGTGAAAGAAAAAGTACGACGCGTAAAGTTCGTGTTGAAATAAATCCTTTTCCCTTCCGTTTAGAGTATGTGTGATGTAACTTTTTTTTCTTCCGTAATTTATTTATCTATTCTAGTATTTATATGCTTGCCATTATAAAATCTTGAAATTGTAGATTTATGTAAGAAAAAATAATGTGAATAAGAAAACGAATCTATTATATTTGAAGGAGAAAGAAATATTTTTTCTTTAAACTCCCACTTAATCTAGAAGAACAGTACCCTGTAGATGCTATGATAATATTATATTCTGAAGAATATTTTATCGTTGGTAGAAATAAAACGAAACCATAGATTTAAATTTGAAAGGAGAGCATCAACATGTGTCAGTATCATCCAAACTAAAAAAATATCAGGAGAGAACACGATATTCCCACGCATATATTGTAAACATGAAAAGACATATATTGATGGATGATCTTAGAGAATCGACCAACGTTAAGAAAAAAGTCGATGACTTATAGAAATGGAGCATGTGCTGCTCCTGCTTCTGCTGCATGGCCCTGATTAAGAAACCACTCTCTCCTCTCATCTCCATTTCTATTATTCCTTTATTCCCCAATTCCATAGTTTTATTCTTGTTAAAATATTATTATATTTTTTAATGTTCCTTCTTGTTCACCCTTTTATTACAGTTCATATCTTTTTTTTCCAACAAAATTCTTAGTAAATATCTCTTGCAAGAGATTGTCAAAACGTGAAATTAGTACAGTTAGTCGGGTTTCTGTTTAGTATATTATTTTAATTTCAAATGGTGTTGTAGTTAGTATACTGTTTGGATAAAACAAAGGTCATCAAAATGTTTTGAAGGGATCGGGATTCGAGAATATAATTAACTTTGCCTAATTATTCTTGAGTGAGTGGGAGCTTTTTAGATTAGTTATTGTTATTATGTAGAAAAAGTGGTCGGTGTAAACAAAGCTTTCATAATTTAATAGGAGACCATAGCATGCTTATTGTGATTTCAACCCTTAATTTATGGAGGACCACAGTTGTATTTTCTAATTAATTGATTCATTCTCACTGATTTATTTGCCGCAGTAACAGTGGTGAACATAGTACATTGATTGCAGAATGATCAACAACTATGAGTCCGTCCAGTGCATTGGCTTATTAACTAGACCCAACTATAAATCACTGTAGTACAAAGTTCACAGTCCTCTCTGGTTCAGATTCATGATGTGTACAAATGGCTATGAAATTCGTAGATCAGAATGCTCGTATATCTCTTTAGGGAGAAATCCAAATCATATTAAATTAATTTTGTAAGAGATTTACCGCCATGTTTTGAGTTCATCAAAATTTTGAAGTGTTATGAATCAAGGGGCACCTATAAATTGTTTCATAGAGAGACAAGACCTCAGCGATGCAGAAGACACAAATGAACGTTATCATATATGTAACAAAATTGAGATTAACTTGAATATAATAAAGAATAATAAAGAAAATATGAAGAGATATGGAAATAATATGGAGAATAGAATATAGAGAGAAAAACTTAATTCTTTTAATCTTTACAATTCTGGCTACAACAGATTATAAGTATGTTTAACTTTTAATTAAAGTCAAACAAACTTAACTTTATAAAGAAGCTAAAATAAAATTAAATATCAGTTTTTTTTCCGTCCGAATTATTGTTCACCTGAATTACTATTTACTTTAACACTTCCTTTAAAATTTGACCATAGGGACTCTAAATATCAAGCTTGTAACCATGAAAATCTATTTCATTAAAACTATGAGTGTGAAAAAAAAAATATATACTTCATGACCTTGAAGCATGAGACTGAGATAGCTAGCTCTATGAGCCCAAACTTCAAATAAATTAATTCACAAACTTTGGTACTAGTTGCTTTGGTAAAGATTTCACCTAGTTGATCCGAGCTCTTTGTGCATGGTGGTCACTTTTTGCTTCACCATTTACCTTACTTTATGACAGTCCACTTCGATGTGCTTGGTTCTCTCATGAAATACAGAGTTAGATGCAATGTGAATGTCTGCTTGATTGTCATAGTGCATGGTGATCCGATCAGATGATTCAATTTCCAAATTCGTGAGAAGAGATTTGAGCCAAATAAGCTCATTGGTGAGCTTCTTGATGTCTTTATACTCAACTTATGCACTTGAAAAAGAGATCACATGCTGCTTTTTGCTTCTCAAAATGAATAGGTTGCCTCCAATGAATGTGCAGTAGCCTGTTGTAGACTTCATGTCCAATCTATATTCATCCAAATCAGAATCAAAATAGCCAACAATTTTCTGAACTCTCATTGTATTCCATCCAAATGCCTTGGCACAAATCTCCTTTAAGATATTTGAGTATTCTGTCCACCATGTTCTAATGGCGCATCTTGAAGCTTGCATATGCCGGCTCACCTGATTCACAACAGAAAAATATCAGGCCAAGTAATAGTAAGGTAGGTCAACTTACCAACCATCCTCTGGTATTGCGTGACATCCTCAAATGGCCTATCTTCAATCTCCCCCTCTCTTATGACTTTGTAGCCTTCTTTAAGGCGTGTCTTAGTTGGTTTTTCTCCAAGTTTTCCTGCTTCAGTCAATAAATCAAGTGTATAATTCCTTTGAGATACGAAGAGTCCCTCTTTAGAGCGACACACTTCTATCCCAAAGAAGTACTTTAGTTAAGCAATGTCTTTTATATCAAAAAACAGATTTAAGAAATGGCTTATTGGATTAAATACCAACATTTTCATTCCCTGAGATGATAATATCATCAACATACTCAAGAATGATAACTATACCCTTCTTAGTTTTATAAGGTGAAGAGAATATGGTCAGCCTCGAACTTCTTGAACCCTCTATCTTTGAGAGTTGTGCTCAGCTTGTGACAACAAGCTCTAGTAGATTATTTTAACCCATAAATGGTTGTTTTAGTCAAAGAACCTTTCATGGTGCGAACATATCTTCGAGATCAGGTGGGCGATTCATGTACACTTCATCCTCTAGTTCACCTTGTAAAAATGATTTTTAAATCCATCTGCTAAAGATCCTACTCAAGGTTAGTAGCTAATGAAAGAACAACCCTTACAGTGTGAAGCTTGGCGACATGTGCAATTGTATCTAAGTAGCCTTCTCCATATATTTGAGCTATTTCCACCAGCCTTGTCTTATGTCGCTCTATCTCTCCATTACTCTTGTAATTAATGGCCATCACCAATTTGGAGCACATAACTTTCTTTCCTTTAGGAAGGTATGCCACATAATAAGTCAAACTGCAAGCCATGACTTTCATTTTTTCACCTACATAATCTCTCTATACTTTGTGTTCCATGGCCTCCTCATAGGTCTTTGGTATTTGTTCATGTTCCAATTTTTCAATAAAGACTTGATGTTCAATGGGAAAATGAGAAAGAGAGAAAATCGCTTGTATAAGATGGGCTACTGCTTTGTTGTTGTAGTAGACTCTTGTATCCACCCAGTTGGATGGCTTCTTAACCCTTGTGCTCCTTCTCAAAAGTTGCACCTTTTCAAGCTTGTATTCTTCCTTTTGATTCTTCTCTTCCCCTTGATCATACTTAGAACACTTCTCCTTGAACAAGATTGAATGAACCACCTTCTTCCAATTTTTGTTTTTCATGTGTGCCTCCCTCATGATCAAGGTGGATATATTCTTCAATAACTTGAGATTTCATAGGCGTGCCTAACCCCATAAGTTCATCTTTCTCTTTAGGTTGGCTCATCCCAAAATTCTACAAAATGATTCTAAAGTTTGTTGCTCGGTTTGAGAGAGAAGAACACTCAAGAACAAAAGAGAGAAAGAGAGTGTTTGATTCGAAAATGATAAGAGAGAGAGAGGGAGTGTTGTGTTTACTTGAAAAGAGAATAAGAGAGAGAAATATTTATTTTCTTAATTCATTCTGGACATACAACAATAATATAAATAGACTGTTGACTTTACATGAAGACAAGAAAAGAAAAAGAATAAAGAATGTTGCTTCTGGTTGAAGCTGAAAGGGACATATGCCGAATGGCTCTATCCTTAAGTAGAGCATGTGATATTTACTTTATTTAAATCACTACTTGCCTATGAAGCCTCCGACATATCTCCTTGACCAGTATGAACTCTCCTTGGTTGATTTAAGCTTAAATCTCTTGTCTTCCAAATCAAGTTGGGTCTCGGTTACTTGCTTGGTCGCCAAGAGTGTATGGACGAACCAAAATTCTTCTACTCGTCCAAATGCATCTCTTTCTTATCTCTATCTCCCATTCATTTATTCATGTCAATACTCCCCCTCAAACTTGACCATAAAGTTTGGTCAAGTTTGGACACCATTAAAACTTCCCTCACTAAAATCTTAGTATGCAAAACCCATTGAAATAAAAACATACTAAGGAAAAAAGAGTAGAAGCTCCATGGTTAAGAGGATCATGTCTGAGTAATGTCAATGAGTCGAAATTTGGGATAAATGGACTCACACACCTTGGTTCTTGCAACCTTAGTGAAGATGTCGGCTAAGTGATCTTCACTCCTTCTATAACATGTCAAGATAACTCTTTGTATTACCATTTGTCTAACTTTGTAGCATTTCACCAGTGTGTTTAGTCTTCTCATGGAATACTGAGCTTGAAGCTATGTGTACAGCTGCATGGTTGCCATAATGCATTATGATTGGAGCCTTGATCTTTATACCCAATTCTTTGAGAAGTCTTTTGATCCTAACCAACTCGTTTGTAAGCTTCCTCATGGTTCTATACTCTGCTTCAGCACTTGAACATGAAACCACGTTTTTCTTCTTACTTTTAGGTAACCAAATTGCCTCTGATGAAAGTACAATGGCCACTGGTCGACTTCCTATCATTCTCATCTCCTGCCCAATCAGCTTCACAATAACCAACCACTTTTGTGTTACCATTTCACCCCATCTATACTCCTTGACTAGGAGTTTCACTCAGATATCTAAGTATTCTTTCCACCATTTTCCAATGATGAACCTTTGGCACTTAAATATGTTGGCTCACCTGGTTCACAGTAAAACAAATATCAGGTCTAGTAATGGTCAAATAGATAAGCTTACCTACTAGTCTTCTATATTTCTTTGGACCATCAAATGGTGTATTCCAATAGAGGTTTGGCTGGTTTCTCTCCAAGCATACATGCTCCATTCAAAAGGTCAAGTGTGTACTTTATTTGGAATAAGAAAAGCTCATTTTAAAGCGACATACTTCAATTCCAAGAAAGTATTTTAGCTCACATAAATCCTTAATCTCAAATCATATTTAAAGTAATCTTTGCGATTTGTATACCTTCTTTATGACTCATTGTGATGATGATGTCATCAACATACACAAGGATGACTATTATACCTTGCTGGCTGGTGAGAGTGAAGAGGGTGTGTTCTGCCTCAGATCGCCTAAACCTCTTCCCATTCAAGGTTGTGCTGAGCTTATGGTACCAAACTTTTGGCGATTGCTTTAAACCATAAATAACCTTCTTGAGTACCAACACATTGCTTGGTTTGACTAGGTGTTCTAGAAAAGGAGGGGGTGCATGTAGACTTCATTTTCTAGTTTCCCTTAAAGAAAGACATTCTTCACATTCATTTGCCATAAGCCCAATCCAAGTTAGTAACAAGTGAGAGGATGATTTTTATGGTATGAAGCTTTGCTACTGGTGCAAAGGTATCAAGATAATATTCTCCATAAGTTTGAGTGAATCTCCTTGCAACCAGCCTTGTCTTATTTCTTTTTGGTTCCCATTGGCTATGTACTTGATGATGAAGATCCATCTACTTGTTACTGCCTTCTTCCCTTTTGGAAGCTAAGCCTAATACCAAGTGTCATTATCTATCATAACCTTGGTTTCATGACTAACATATTTTTCTATTCCTTATCCTCCGTTGCTTCTTCATAGGATCCTGGTATGTATTATTGATCCAAGTTGCTCATGAAGACCTGATGCTCCTCTAGATATTGAGCTAGAGAGCATGTGGCATGAATAGGGTGAGCGACTGCATTGACATTGTAATACACCCTTGTGTTCCTTATTCTCATGCTTCTCCTTCGCTTGAATTACTCTTGGTCTTCCTGATTCTAGTCCTTCTCCTTAATGGATGCACATGATCTTCTTCAATCTCATTCTCATTGGTTTGAGACTGCTCTTGGTTTTTCCTGATTTTAGTGCTTCTCTTTAATGGATGCACGTGATCTTCTTTATTTCCATTTTTATCATGAAATTCTGAACCTTCTTGGTGTAATGTTTCCTTAGGTTCTGGTTGGTTTTCTCCATCATGATCAAGATGAATGTCTTCTTCAGAAGTTGCAACTTCTTGAGTAAGTGGTTCTTTTTCCTCTTCCCTTGCCTTTGATTGACTGATTCCAAGATTCTTTAAGATTATCTTCAAGTTTTTTGCCTTATTGGAGGGTGCATAAGAAAGATCTTTGAGGTTTTTCCAACTCTTCTCATCATAATACCCTTTGGATTCCACAAACTTTACATCTCTTAACACCATAACCTCTCTTGACTCTGGTGCATAGCCCTGATATCATTTCTGGTTGGTGGAACACCTTATGAACATTGCCTTGACACTTTTGGCTCTAATTTTTTTTGTTCACTTGAAATCAAAACAAAAAAGCACTCAAACACACGTAAATGATCAATGGATGGCTTGGTCTTAGTTATTACCTCAAATGGAGAGCTATCATGGAGGACCCTGGTTGGTGTTCTGTTGATAAGATAGCATGCTGAAACTACAACATCACCCAAAAATATTTTTGGAATATTGGTGTGGAACATCATGCTTCTTCCAACCTCCATGAGATATTGATTCTTCCTTTCAGCCACTCCATTTTGTTGTTGTTTGTAAGGGCAGTCGGTTTGATGAATGATCTCATGCTTGGCTAGATGATTCTTGAATGTGTGGCTTATGTGTTCCCCATCATTATCAGACCTAAAAAAGTTACAATTGTAATGGTTAGTAACATAGCTTTGAGAGTTTAGAAATGCTTATTATACTATATTTTTGATTGAATTAAGGTTAGTCATGTATATTTAGATTTTTCATATATAAAGGTGATAGAGTATTTATGGTGTTGTTTATAAGCACAAGGGGCAGTCCACACATCATAATGAATTAAGTTAAAACAATGCTCATATATACTCATAGATTTAAGAAAAACAGATTTGCAATGTTTGCTTAGAATACAAGTTTCACAACTATCATTTTTAAAAGAGAGATTATGCAGCATCAATTCTGAGAGTGAGGGTGACCAAATCTAGCATGCCATAATACATTAGAAGCTAGAAGAGAAGTAAAATTAAAAGCAGAAGGTAAATTTGATCTAAGCTTGGTGTTTTCTAGAAAATAAAGGTCTCCTTTGCTCACACCATTTCCAATCATCTTACTTGTCTCAATATCTTGAAAACGAACTTCATTAGGTCTAAGAATCACATGAAAATTAAGACTAGTAGTAGAATTTTTAACTGACAGCAAGTTAGATGTAAATGATGACATGTAAAGAAGTTTAGATTCCTTATTAAATAGCTTCAGATTTCATATGTCCTCAATGGGTATTTTATCACCATTTGCAATCGCTAAACTTCCTAAATCAGACTGAACATAACATCCTTAATCATATGATTAGAAGCTCATGAATCAATGATTAATGGCCTAGCAGTTTGTGATATGCAATGGAGAGATTTTAAAACATTATGAATATTATTACTAATATTACCAGAGTTTGCAATGAGAGATTTTATGAGAGCATTAATGTCTGACTTGTGGATGAATGCATCATCCTGGTGTAGCTAAGAGGTTGTTCCAGCAATGTGTGTAGTATAAATCATGGCTCTCTCTTCACTTTTTGTTGCGGTTGTGGAGCAGTTTGTTGGATATTATGGTGAACAACTTCATGTGCTCTGGCTTGGTTGAACCTTGATGATGGCCTGATATGTAGGTGGAGAATACAACACTGGTTCTTCATGTGACCACTCTTCTTGCAATGCTCATAAGTAACTCGTCGATTTTATGGTTTGAAGTTGGCCTTGTTGGCTGAAGCTTCAGCCTTGTCGGCCATGCTCAAGTCACCTTTACCACCAAAGAGCCTCACTTAGCCTTGATCCTTCTGGATCTGAGCACACACCTCTTCAAGAGTATGTAATTTGTATGCCCTTAACATATGTTTGATGAGGTTATTGTAGCCTGGATTGAGAGTGAGGAGCAGACCAAAAACTTTGTCTTGCTCACACCTCTCATTCAGTATGGTAGGTTCAGTGGTGCTTTGCCTCAACATCTCCAGCTCTGCCCATAGAGCTCTGAACTTTGCAAAATGTTGGTTAAAGTCCATTTCTTCCTGATTCAAGTAATTGATAGCTTTCTTCACTTCAAAGACACTACTAATGTTAGATATGTTTCCATAAATTTTTTGTAGTGTATCCCACAACTCCTTTGTGGTTTCACAATAAGAGTAGGCCTCCATTATGGGATCATAAAATGAGCTATGGATGATAGACAAAATCATGAGGTTTTTCTTGACTCCATTTGTCTTCATCTACCACCAACATCTCTTTGCCATCTTCTCCTTGGCAGTTTTTTTTGGCGGCTCATTTGAAGTGATATAGAGCAATAAACCTCTTTCACCAAAGGCATTCTTGATGAATCTTGACCAGAGAAGGTAGTTCACTCCTTTGAGAGTGACTGGAATCACCACTGCCTTGTTTTACTCCATTTCGAAAAGCTATGGATAAGTTGGTAATAGAGTGTATCCAAGAGATTTTGAGAAACTAAACTAATAGAAGGAAACAGAATGAAGAGTATAATAGTTTTTCAGAAGATAAAATAGGTTTAGGAGCTTACAAGCTCTGATACCATGTAAGTTTAGTGAAGAACAAGAGAGAGAGAGAGAGAGAGAGTGAGAGAGAGAGAGAGAGAGAGAGAGAGAGAGAGAGAGAGAGAGAGAGAGAGAGAGAGAGAGAGAGAGAGAGAGAGAGAGAGAGAGAGAGAGAGAGAGAGAGAGAGAGAGAGAGAGAGAGAGAGAGAGAGAGATCCAGAAATGATAAGAGAGAGAAAGGGAGAGTTATGTTTACTTGACAAGAGAATAAGAGAGAAAATTATTTATTTTCTTAATTCATTGTGGAAATACAACAAAAATATAAATAGACTGTTGACTTTAAATGAGGACAAGAAGGAAAAGAAGAAACAATGTTGATTTTGGTCGAGGCTGAAAGGGACATGTTGAACGGCTCAATCCTTAAATAAAACATGTGATCTTTACTATATTGAAATCCCTACTTGCCTCTAAAGCCTCCAACAGATTTTCTTGACCAGTTTGACTCTCTTTGGTTGATTTAAGCTTCAGTCTTTTGTCTTCCAAGCCAATTTGGGTCTAGGTTACTTGCTTGGTCGCCAAGAGTGTACGAACAGACCAAACTTCTTCTACCTGTCCAAATGCATCTCTTGTATTTATCTCTATCTTCTATTCATTTATTCATGTCAAAATTGGATTAACTAATTGTTACGTGATCGATACGTGTGGTGTTGAGGCCGCATGTATTACTTGTTTTGGTGCATTCTTGTAGATTACTCAAAACGGCTATATGCCTATAGACCATAAGTATGGTTGTATGCTTGGTCGAGGCTAAAGGTTCGATTGGTTACATAATTTGATAGGGGAGTGGGTTAGGTAGCCGACAAATGGGAAGAATTCACCAAGGCCTCCCCTTGGGAATGAACCATACCTAGCGGACCTAAAACATGAGGCCGAGTGTCGGATGTATCGTTTAGGTCCATGAGGCTATCGAACCTTAAAACATTTAGGATCATTATCATGTTAGGATTAGGTTTTGGGACTAATCGTGTATGTGGAATGATTCGACTCACTAAGAAATATTTTATATTGCTTATGTCTCATTGAATGTGGCAAGTTCTAAGGATGGTCCGGGATGACGCAAGACATGCGATCGATGGGTGTGAGTGGTGTTCGAGTCATCTAAGTTTAGTATTGTATAAGATCAGTATGACATCAAATCCATTATGATTTATGCAATATGGCCATGCGGCTATTTTGCTTCTACATATTGATTCATTAGTTAGGAATACCTGGTTAAGAACTTCACTTGAATATTAAACTTAAATGAGATAATAATTAAAAATGAACTAATTGGATCCGAGTCCCCTATCGGCTTGGATCATGTAAGCTCGGTTTGGACAAGAGTATGAATTGGGTCTTACAAAATTAGTGGCCTCTAGCTCTCTAAGGTGATCATTTTGCTCCCTAGCCCGATCTTCAACCCTTATAACCTGAATCCTTAGCTCTAATGAAGTTTGAGCTGATTCTTGGCATATGTCATGTGTTATCCTCAAAGCAATACGACTGTGGTTGGCGCAACGCTCCAAGACCGGAATCTTCTCCTTCTCATCAAGGAGTGCACGACCATGGGACGAGAAAAGAAACTTACCATGATCATATGTTGCACAAAGAAATACAACATCGAAAAACAAACTTAAATAATAATAAGACGTCTATAACAGGAATTGAATGCTTACCTTGGCATTGCTCTTCCATACACTTTGATAAGAGTCATTCGACTCAGAAAACTCGAACTAATCCAACATAGGTTATCCAGTTAAGTGAAAATTTTGGTAAACTTGAAAAATGGCGAACTGTCTTCAGAAAAGGGGTGTATCACCCGAAAAATTGGAAGACCCAACAAATTCCCCTACTCAGGAGGAAGGCTCATCTATAAGATAGGGTCCGACTCCTACATCCATCATGACCCTTCTAGACGAAGCAATAGTTTTCCTCTCCCACGAACCACTACGTAGAAGGGAAAGATGTTGATGTGGAGAATCTGATCCAATATCATAAATGCCCTATAAAGAGATAATAAACCCACGAAGATCAAATGACCATCCCAAGCCGAAGAGACAATTCAAGTTGAGCTAACAAAGTTAAACCGTAATGGGAAGGAGATCTAGACATTAAAGAAGATAATAAATGCATTTAATACTCACGGAAGATCACATCACCTTAATGAACTATCCATGAGCACCTATAAAAGAAGAGCTAAGATCACTATTACCTGGGGTGCTTAGTGGGTTTCTTAATGGGAAGGGACCACTAACACCACAAAAACTGTTTTCTAAACCCCCTAATTAAGAGTCGATTTTGTCTTGTTTCTTGCACTGCTTGCGGGTCCCACTGACACGAGGTAGTCCGCGATTGGTTCGTTTTTAGTTTTATTTTTTTAAATTAAAAAAAAAAAATCACAAATGAGATTTTATGGTTAATGGTGTTCTAAGAAAAAAAAAGAAGAGGATCTCAGACCATGATTATTGCAATCCCTTAATATGGAGCTTAGCATAAATGTGATTAAAAATAAGTAAATATGAGTGATTAAAGGAAAACACGCACCTTCGGAAAGGTCACGAAAGCACGCCCATTCGGGCCACGTGTCGGCACAGCATTCGCCTGAACACAGGTGGAGTCGCGATGTTTTGTCTTTTTTTTTCCATTCTTTCTTTCTTCCTTCTCTCTCCTTAATTTTAATAATTAAAAAATCACAAAGCCCCACTTAAGGAACCCTTAATGGTTTTTGCAATAATTATGCTCTCAGTTCTCTTATATAGAGCCCATAATTTTAATACTTTTATACTCTCTTGTTAAGTGATACCTTTGACTATTCATAATTGTATCTTCTTATACTATCAATAAAATACAGTTTTTTCATACAAAATTATTAGTAAACATTAGATTCATTAGTTAATTATTCGGCGCGTTAGCATAAGCTGTAACCCTAATTTGTGAGTTGGACATAGAGATCTATTAATAATAATCCATTAGGGTAGCTGCTGAGTAGATTTATCCTTGGTCCTTTGTTAAGGTGAAGTATCAACGTGCCATGCTGTTGGTCTTACTAATTTAAGCAAGTGACTTGTATTTCTTTTTCTTTTTTTTTTGTATATATAATCAATTCTTGTATTTCTTACAAATGCCTGACTTAGTTAGTCGTAAACATGTATGTATATTTTTAGCTAGGAAACAATTCTCCTTCCGAAAATTGAAAAGTTGAGAAGATCCCTTCACCACTTCTGCTCTCGAACTATCTCATGGATGGCAAGGTAGGTACACTCTGCTCATCCCTAAAGAAGTTTTCTGGATCCACTGCTGTTTTCACTTTCACCAGCCGATCAAAATTCTCTCCAAAGTACTTTCTCCCGTAAACCTCAGCTTCTCTATAACTGTTTGGGCCATGACTGTTGATCCCGATATCAAGATCCCTGTAGTTGAGATACGTGTGTCGTGGATTCTTGGTGACGAAGGGAGCCATGTAGCTGTAGAAGCTTCTCGTCCTTTCCATGAAACTGTTCTCCGCTTCTATCCCCGCATCTTTCCAGTTCATCGAGTGTTGCACCTTGAATAGCCTTTTCCTGTGAGGGAACGGTGTCTTCGTCGTGGGCACTTGGCACATTATCCCTCCATAGGGGTTGAAGACGAGCCCTAGTTTCCCAGTCTCCATCAACTTGGTAAACAAGAAACCTAGACCTTCTTTGCTGATCTCTGTCTCCACGTAATCCGATTTTCTTTTCAAGAAAGACGCTGAATCAGGCTCTCTGTCCAGCAGAATCTCGGGTTGAATCATCGTAACGTTATCGTTGTTGGCCCACCACATCACCGACTGTATCCACGTCATCTCCGTGCAGTTCTCCATTTTCAGACCAAGCTCCGGGAATTCTTTGTCCATCAGAGACAAGAGATCGCTCTGTCTCCCCAAGAACAACGCCACCACCGACGCTCGAACCGTCTGAGTCGTGTTCAGCGTCTTGGGTTGCAACATTAACCTCATGAACAGATCCGGACTTGTCTTGGGAGCAACAAACTGCCATTTATGGACCATGTCTAGTGCATTTTCTTCTAGGGTTTTCTCCACTCTGAAAACAGTAACCGTAGGAGGAACCGGAACGAGTTTTATCTTGAAGGCTAAGATCACCCCAAAGCTCGCACCACCTCCACCTCCAATCGCCCAGAAAAGATCCTCCCCCATCGATTTCCTATCAAGAACCCGCCCGTTCACGTCCACGATCTTGGCGTCGGTGACGTAATCCACTGAAAGTCCGTACTTTCTGATCATGTTGCCGTAGCCTCCGCCGCTAATGTGACCTCCAGCGCCGACGGTGGGACAGACTCCGGCGGGAAAACCATGAGATTTGCTGTTTTTCCAAATGTTGTAATAAACCTCGCCGAGAGTAGCGCCAGCTCCAACCCATGCAGATCCGCCGTCATCGGACATATCGACCGTGATGTTACGGAGATAAGACATGTCGAGGACGAAGTAAGGGCGGTTAGATATGTAGGAAAGGCCATCGTAGTCATGGCCACCGCTACGTGTCTTGAGCTGGAAGTTGAGAGATTTGGTACAGAGGACGGCGGCTTGGACGTGCGCCTCAGAACGCGCCGCGATTACGATCAATGGTTTTGGGGACGTGGAAGTGTTGTAACGCGCGTTTCGGATGTAGGCACGCAGCGTTGGGGTGAAACTGGCACTGCTTTGTGGCAAAACGACGTCGCATAGCTTATCTGGAGTTGTAAATGTTTGGTTGCTGAAACATTGGAGAAAGCTTTCGTAAATTGGCTGATTTGACGGGTCGACCGCGAGAGAAGTTGATGCAAGGCTGAAAAAAATAATTAAACAAGAGAGTTTCTTCATCCTTTTATTAGTATTAAGAAACTCTCTTGTTCTATTGTTGTTTCTTTAGCTAATTGAATTTCTTGTTGTACGGGTATTCTCATTGGCATAAATAGTACACGAGTTCCTCAAATTTAGTTATAGTTCCTATCTTTAGACATAATTATGACCTGCTAATGGTCAAAGCGTGATGTGCGGCTTTCTCGAATTTCTTGGTTTCTGATTCAGATCTCTATATAGTCAATTTTTTGTTGGATTAAGCTTAAAGATAACTTCAACCTCAAGTTAATCTACTCCCTACCGAGACTTATATTTGAAGAAAAAAGGAAAGCCAAGCATATTTAGAAGTAATCTAAATATCAATTGTTTGTTGAGTTTAGGAATCATTATTCAATATATATGGAAATGCAAGAGTGTTGCATAACATAAGAGTCTTAGAGATTTGTAATTGAGAGAAGCTTAAGTTTTCTTACAAATCGGAATATTAAACTTAAGATCTTTAATTTTAAGCATTTTCATTATGTGATGTATGTATATGAAATCTTGATTGATAGCACTGTTTGATGACAAATAAAAGGTTTTGGAAGATATAAGAACATCGTTAATGAACACTTTTTTTTATCGTTAATGAACACATTTTACTGCCCGTGAGTTTAGATAGTAATTTGATGGTTGAGTTAATAAGACATTACGCTACCATCTTAGAATGTATGACATGCATGCTTTTTTAAAAAAATCTGATGAAACTTGTATATTTTGTGGAAAAATTAGGAAGAGAATCCTATCGCCAAAAAGCTCGACCACATCCTTCTTAAGGACTTGTGGTAGCTCAGCTTTCCTGTTGTATGCCCAGTTTGGAGACTCTTCAGTCCCAAGACCATCTTCATGGCTCACTACAAGAAAATGGTGTGTACTCCGACAAAAACTTCCAGCAACAGGAGTTGTTGCAAAAGTGTTGATAGTGTAGCGAGAATTTACCGAGAAAGGCAAAAAATTAGTGGAAAGTTGTTGAAATATTCCGACAATCCCTTTTTCTCAATATTTTCTCGAAAAATCTTGTCAAAACTTACTGAGAGCCATGAATTCTCGATAACTACTCGGAAAATCATCAGAAAATGCTTTAAATTTTTCGGCAATCGAGTCTTCTCAGAAATTAGTTGGAAACGTCAAAAGATAATAATTGGAGAAGAAGCTTGTTACACATGTTGGTTGTTGTTCTAATGAATTTCCACCGGCGAACTCTATCGAAAAATTTCAACATTTTTACAATGATGGTTACTACTTGGAGACCACTTAGGGTTCGGTTACTAGCAAAACCTAGATAAAGTTGACCCAGTTAAAAATCCATATTAAACCGTTAAAAATCCGGAAACTAGCGACCCAATGAACCGGCTCAACCCGGGTTCATATTTAAGATAAAATTTTGTTAATAAAATAATTAAATTTTCTTGTATTAAAATAAAAATAGAGTTTGTAAAAATTAATAAAGCAACGTTGCTTGTTTTTTTTTTCTTTTTGTTGTCTCTGCAATTCACAAATCACAAGCTCACATCTACTTCTCACTTTTTTTAAATATTATTACATGATCACTTGTGTTAAAAAATTTAATGATCAAAACATTAACAATCATGAAGTTTTCCAATTTGTATAAAAGAACAAAGCATTGTACATATTCTTGCTTGTCATTATATGAGCAAATAAAAACTTTGTTTACATGATTTGTTTTAAAGGTGAAGAGGCTTTGGAGTGATAAAGACATGGAGAATGAAGTCGAAATGTGATTTCTTATACAGATTAAGATTTGAACTATTAAATTATTTTATAACTTTTATTACATTTTCAGTTTGTTATTTTTAAGTTTTTTTAAAATATTTTATTTGAAATTATCTTTTCAAAAAAAATATGTATGTTATTTACAAAATATCATTAAACTGAATTTGTTTGAACCCAATTAACCCGATCGAACCATATTTACCCATGACCCAAAAAAATCCGGTTCAGTTACCGGTCCGGTTTTAAACATATTGAGTAGAAGTATATGCCAAGACTCGGCATGACTCGATCTTACCGACACCACTAATTTACTCCTTTTTACCGCAGTTTCTTTCCTTTCTAGATGTCACCCATTCTCATTTGTCACACACATCATTCATTTCAATTCATTCTCATTCTTATTCCTTATACACATTCATTTAGATGACACCCCTTCTTGGTGTCACACACAACTCAACTTGCACTCAATACACACATACTTATCATTTAACTATCCAATTCAATCCATTCATCTATTAACTTAATCGTTCAATTCTTTCTAGAACCTAGCTCATACAATACAATACAATCATTCAATCAATCATGGTAATCCACCAAGCAAGCATTACTTGGATTAGCCTAATTGAAGAAGAAAAAAAATTATTATATAAGATTCATACACAACACTTTCATGTTAGTAATTTTCAAGAAATCATTTATACCTTCAAATATACATTCCAGAATTCGTCGTTTGCTGTGAATTTGTTCGTTTCAAAATCCCACCTGAAACGAGAATTACAACAAAAAAATCTGTCAAAGTTTGGTACCAACTTTTCAAGAGGCTCATTCTATTTTTATATTGGCCATATGTTTTCTTAGATCGTTGGTGTAGAATTGATAGTATTTTGTCTCCACTGTTAGCTTCTTGAACTTACCGTTAGCATCACAGAAACCATGATTGATTGCATCCACCAGTGACCGTAGCAACAACTTGGGTGCAGGTCCAGACCATAAATGGTATTGACCTTTACCTTTTACATCTTGTGTATCTCCCATTCGGTAGAGCTACACAAGCATTAAATTTTACATGAATAGTTGTGATATACTATCAAAGATAATCTCAAAAATATGTGAACAATATACATAAAACATTATAAAGTTAATGAAACCAAACGGGGATGTAAGAAAAAATAAATAAAAAGAATATTCACTATGATAGAAAAAGAGATGATTTTTGAAGTTTTATATCAATTTGGCATGCGTGTCTTTTAGAACTTAGATGACAAAGACAACATTGATCATATATATAAGAATATTGATGTAACCTATTATTTACCAGTTTTAGGCCATGTTATAGACCCTATCTGGAGTCTAAAATGAGTTTTTAGGCTATCTTTTAGAGTATTTTTAGGTGCGGGTACGTTTTGGAGAACTTTGGTGATTCTCGAGCTATTTGAGGTGCAGAACTGCGCAGACATGTCAGATGTTTTGCAATGGATAGAAACTTTCCCACGGGGCGATTTAGCTGATATTTCAAAAGATAGATTTTTGAGTTATCTTTCCAATGCCACTGGTTTGAGGTCCATTTGACGGTTAGATCTAAAGTTATGCCTGTTTTACTGAAGCGTGGTATGTCTGCCTTGCGAGAGGAAGCTGTCGAGAAGATGAGGGACTGCCGATCGACGGCACAGCCTTAGTTTCGATCGATGGTGGTTCCAGAAGACATGCATGACTTGTTTAAAGACCAACTGAAGCCCATAAGCCTCCAAAAGCACCAAAATACTCCTGGACGTGTTTTTGACCTATTTTATGTTCTGTTAAGCCATTGTTGACGGCTATGTTTTACTGGTAAGAAGAGAAGAGCTTAGGATTGGAGAGAGAGATCTGAACACCTTTACAGAAAAGATCTTGAACTCCCTTTATCTCTTATCTTATTATTCTATGCAATTCATTTAGTTATTTGTTATGTTTCTCATAATCATGTCTCAGTAGTTTGCTTTTAGATTTAGGTTTCTTCAAAGGTGGCTATGAATTGTTAATCACATAGAATTGTTAGGGTAATCATATAGTTCACTGTTTTGAGTTTTTCTTAATGTTGATTTGAATTTGATCACTTCAACCCTAGATTATATGAATTATTTGCGCAAACAAGAGCCTGACTATAACCCTGAAACTTATCTTAAACAGTCTAAAACCCTAGCAACAAACGAGAGTTGAATTAGGAGTTTAGATAACATATCAAACATAAAAATTGTATATGTTTAGAATTATCATCGATCGACACCACATAGTGGCCATCGATCGATATTCAGTTGAGATTCACGAGAATAATCTCTTAAATCCTAGAGTTTTAATTCGAGAACGATTCTTAATAAAACCCTTAGCAATCTATTAATCTGCATAATTTAGCTTACCTGAGAATTTCCCCTAAGTCCATTATTTCCCCCAAGTCTTTAAAAACTAATCAATCAATTCTTGAATCATTGCTTACTAAATCATTGTTACTGTCTAGCTTTAATTCGAGAACACATAGTCTATTGTGCAATTCTAGAGTATATATGGATTCGATCCTTAAATACTACACTGAACCTCTTATTTGAGAGAGTAAAGTGGGAAATATGGTTAATTTGAAAGTGATATAAAACCCCACATCAAATTTGGCGCCGTTGCCGGAGACTCTTACTTATTTCCATTAGACTTAGTTTAGATTATAAGCTTATTTTTTTTTATTTTTTTATTTTACTGTTTGCTAACCTATTATTTCCTTGTTCCTAATGACACATGTACTTTTTGGAGAGGATATGGACTTTGGACAACGAGAATTGATCGACGAAGTTCTTCCAGGATCGATCGATGTTCGTCCATCAACGTCGGGCGACACTCTTCCATCAGCATCGATTGATACCGGTTAGCCGGAAGCAGGTAAGTTTGCATACTCTGATTAAAATAATAGTAGAGTAGTTATAGGAAATATAGAAGGTCGAGCGCGCAATGTCGTAGGCCGATTAATCGATAGACCAGGGTCTGTAACCCCTATAGGAATAGCTGTGATCTTGAATGATGGGACTGGGCGTCGAAGAACACTTGGAGACTACAACAGGCCTGATCAGTTCTACATTAACAGGTCCGCGATCCGTCCACCAGCGATTCAGAGAGAAGACTTCTAGTTGAACCCCAAATATTTTTCCTTAATGGACCAACACCTTTTTCATGGTCTCCCTCATGAAAATCCCATAAAACATCTCGAAACACTCGAGGATTTGTGTCTATCATCAAGGTGCATGGTGTCTCTGAAGACTATCTTTTTTGAAAGCTGTTCCAACATTCTCTTTATGGAGATGCAGTTTATTGGCTGAAAAGCCTATCCCCAGAATCTCTCACTTCGAGGAATGATATCAAGACTGAATTTCTAACTAAATTCCTTGATAGCGTGAGATATGAAGAGCTGAGAAATATATTCTATCAGAGTTTAAGGCTTCGTGGGAAAGATTCAGAGCTCACCAGCAAGACTGCCCCCACCATGGTTTTTCTGAAATTCAGCTACTGAATATTTTCTTCAGAGGCCTCGATTGGACATACCAAGCGGCTTTGGACACTGCAAGTCAAGGGATTTTCAAAACCAGGAGACCTGAAGAATCTACAAAGCTCATTGAAAATATAGCATCTAGCACTAGTGTTGAGAAGACCAATCTTGAAAGTATGAAGAAGGCAGAGAACTCGAGTAAAGATCAGTATCGGTGGTAAAAGCAACCTTAGCATCGATTGAAACCCTCATGGTAGGACGTAATCATTCTCGATCATGTAACATGTACGATGACTACTCGCCAGAACAGGGAAAGTAACTAGAGTCTATGGTGTTAAACCTGAAGTGATAAATGGATTACTAAAGGTTATGTGCAAAGTTAGGGCCAAACCGCTTAGAAGTTCTGTCAAGACCTAAGGAGTGTCCAGAAGCCTATGCACAGCTATATAAAGGCTCAAGAAGGGTTTACAATGAAGGAAAAAGGCATGGGAGAAGTTTAGGAGTATTTGGTCGATGTGCAAAAATAGGGTGTATGTACCGTACGGTCGTATGGACTATACAGACCGTACGGACGAGGTCGACCCAGAAACTTTGCATTCGACCAAATGATCATATTTTGGGTTTGTGCAAAGCTGGAGCAAAAAGTGTACGGACCAAACCCTAATACGTAGACTCCCATGGTGAAACCTTGCATCCCAAGTTATGGAGGAGCCTTTGGGGAAGAAGAATGTATCTGGATGGTATCAAAAGAGGATAAGGCCGAATGGTATCAAAAGAGGATCATGCCGGATGGTATCAAAAGAGGATCAGGCGAGATGCTCTTGCATAATGATAAGGTTTAGGCTGGAAATGAAAAGCAAATTGGTCGGTGCACCTAGAATGGTCTATGGACAGGTTCATGAGCATTGGTGTCTCATTCATGGCCAAGTTAATCTCTTGGACGCCCAGCAAGGGACAAACTGTCCAAGCATGTGAGCATTTTTGGCCAAGGAATTCAAATCAGGAGCTTATCCATTTGTTGACTTCACATGTTTGTCTTGATTTCTTGTAAACTCTTGTAACCTCATTTATCTATTTATATGGTGTAATGTTGAAATGAATAAGCAAGCTGAATGGAGGGGGGGGGAGGGGGGGGGGGGGTTCTCCCCTTTATTCTTCATAATATACTAGTATCTTCAGTCTCTTAATTTTCTATTAACCTCCTTAGACTTTCACATAAACACTCTCACTTAGTCTCTCTCTCTCAAATCGCCTAGTTCAAGTTCTAATCTCTCCATTGGGGTTTCTCTTACTCACACAACCTTCATATGGACGAAGCCAGCTTCCTGGTTCAGTAATTCCGACCTGAAGAAGGTAGTTTCACTAGAGGCTACGATGCAGCTATGAAGGTGCGAGAGAGGGACAAAAGGATGAATTAAGTATTCAGAAGGAACCGTAGAGTAGCCGTCGACCTCAATGATAAGTTATACTTAATATACTCGGAGATTATGGAGAAATTCGAAACCCTAAGTGAACTAGTTAAGAGGATCGATAACCAAGTTTCAAATAACGCCCTCTCAATCAAAAGAGAATATGGAGTTTTGCATGGTATTTCGGACATCAACCCTAGGAGTCAAGTCAATGCCGTGACTTTACGAAGCGGAAAACAACTCATTCCTAGCGCGAAAGAAAGCATAACCATTGATGAGTTTGCCAGAATTGTGCTCAACATCGACAAGAGCGATCTTGTGATTCTTCCCGAAGCTGAGGGTTTAGACCTAGCTGATGAGCTAGATGAATTGCCCACTAACTTTAAAGAAAAATAAGTGGAATTAGGTACTCGAGAGACCATCGATTGATGTTCTGACCCCAAAATCGATCGACGCCCAATCCCTGACGCGAAGCCAACCGAACCGGTTAAAACTAGGGTCTACCAAACGAGAAACTGTTTTCCCAGGTTTATGCGAAAGCAAAGAAAGAGTTAGATAGAGCAATATGCAAGAAAGCGTTCGACAAGATGATCATTGAAATGCCACTAAGTGATGCCATGAAGATATCACATGCAGTCAAGAAATATGTGAAAGACGCGATGTCTCGAGGATTCCAAAATACAGCAAATAGCGTCATGATGGTATCCGAAGAAGTGAGTGCAATCATTCAAGGGGAAACACCAGTTAAACTTCCAGTACCTAGTAGTTTCGTTCTAGACTGCACCATTCATAATGAGAGATTCCAAAGATCCCTCTGTGATTTAGGATCTAGTGTAAACATGATGGCTTACTCAGTTACAGTTACCCTCGGGCTAACCCATTTTCAACCTACCAGGCTCACTCTCTTTTTAGCCGATAGATCCAGTAGGATTTCAGAAGGTGTACTTGAAGACATGCCCATACTCGTCAATGACTACCACATTCCCGCAGACTTCATAGTGCTGAAATATGAACAAGAACCCATATATCCTATTATTTTAGGAAGACCATTCCTGGCTTCAGCTGGAGCAATCATTGATGTCAGACAAGGATGTATATGTCTGAACATCGAGGACTTACCGATGGTTTTCGACATGGAAAAGATAATCAAGAAACCTTTGATTGAAGGTCAAGCCTACAATGTAGATTACATCTCTAATCTAACTGAAGATTCACTCATGGATATGTGTTGTAAGGTCCCTTTAGACAGAACTCTCACGGCTCATGAGCAAGAAACTTTCATGCTGGATGATTGTGCTGATAAGTATGCAAGATTAATGAATGCCGCCGAAGAGGTAATGCACATTGACATTGGCGAAATCAATTTTACAAATACCATCGATTGATAATCAGAGACAACCGTCGATCGACAGCGCTATACGAGCGATGACTGGGGTAAAGAGAAAGCACTGAAAATCGAACTTAAACCGCTCCCTGTTGGACTTAAATATGCCTTTCTCTACGATAACTCGCACCCTGTCATTTTCAATTCCAACTTGAACAGTGTGGAACTTGCCTTATTGCTAAATAAAATACGGAAGTGCCGCAAATCAAAGTCATCGATTGAACATCAAAGGATGTATCTCAGGAATTAGAATAGTGGAGATTTTTGAGGTGTAGAACTGCGCAGACACGTCAGATGTTTTGCAAAGGATAGAAACCTTCCCACAGTGCGATTGAGCTGAGATTTTGACACAACATATAGGTTTGAGTTAGAGTTCCAATGCCACTGGTTTGATGTCCATCTGACCGTTGGATCTAAATTTATGCATGTTGTAATGAAGAGTGGTTTGTCTGCCTCGCGAGAGGAAGCTGTCAAGAAGATAAAGGATTGTCGATCGACGGTACAGACTTATTGTCGATCCAGAATACAGACCTGACTTTTTTCGAGACCAACTGAAGCCCAGAAGCCTCCACAAAGTACCAAAATACCCATGGACGTGTTTTTAACCTACTTTATGTTCTGTTAAGCAATTGTTGACGGCTATGTTTTACTGGTAAGAAGAGAAGAGCTTAGGATTGGAGAGAGAGATCTTAACACCTTTACAAAGAAGATCTTGAACTCCCTTTATCTCTTATCTTATTATTTAATGCAATTTATTCAGTTATTTGTTATGTTTCTCATAATCATGTCTGAGTAGTTTGCTTTTAGATTTATGGTTCTTCAAAGGTGGCTTGAATTGTTAATCACATATAATTTTTAGGGTAATCATCTAGTTCTTTGCTTAAGTTTTTCTTGATGCTGAGTTGAATTTGATCACTTGAACCCTAGATTATAGGAATTATTAGCGCAAGCGAGAGCCTGACTATAACCTTGAAACTTATCTTAAACAGTTTAAGACCCTAGTAACAAACGAGAGTTGTATTAGGAGTTTAGATAACATATCAAACATAAAAATCGTATATGTTTAGAAGTAGCATCGATCGACACAACATAGTGGCCATCGATCGATACTCAGTTGAGGTTCGCGAGAGTGATCGCCTAAACCCTAGAGTTTTAGTTAGAGAACAGTACTTAATAAAAACCTTAGCAATCTATTAATCTACATAATTTAGCTTACCTGAGAATTTTCTCTAAGTCCATTATTTCCCACAAGTCTTTAAAAACTAATCAATCAATTCTTGAATCATTGCTTACTAAATAATTGTTACTGTCTAGCTTTAATTCGAGAACACATAATCTATTGTGCAATCCTAGAGTATCTATGGATTCGATCCCTAAGTACTACACTGAACCTCTTATTTGATAGAGTAAAGTGGGAATAATGTTAATTTGAAAATAAAATAAAATCCCACATCAAATATTAAACCTAACCCTAATAAATCAACTAAACAAGAAATCCATAATTATATTATTATGAATCATATCCATAAGAAAATTAATTTTGTAAGGTAATGGGGGTAGACTAGATAATTCTAAATTTGACACATGTCTCAAGTGTAAGCAGAAGAAACAATACAAACATATACTCACAATTCCAAGTTTCCATTGCATGAACAAACAAACAGTATAATGGCCTAGGCTATCACTGTTGGGCCTATTATTTGGGCCTTTTATTTGTGAAAAAGAAACGGAAAGCCTTTTTGGCTTTAATGAATGAAACTTAAAATGTCTCACAATGGTTAGAAAAGGGGATTTTGAGTTGTATATATATGACTCTTTGATAGCATAGTGTAAACAGCTCAGAGAGAGGAGGCACCCCACGTGCGCGCCGCCGCGCCGTCCGGCCGGCTCGGCGAGGGCATGGGCGTGGGCGTGGGCTTGGGCTTGGGCTTGGGCTTGGGCTTGGGCTTGGCGTAAATGTGGCCCCAGGGCCACTACAAGATGTTCTTTTTGGGCCCAATTAAGCTTAACGTTTTGGCCTATTTATACCCAAAAAACAACATGCATTCGTTTTAAAACGACAAATAATTTGTCTACAAAATAAAACGTCATGTAGTTTTAATTTAAACGAGAAAAAAAAATCAGAGATTCTTGGGGAAAA